>PVKC010034997.1:0-13654 GCA_004027635.1 Crocidura indochinensis
TAAGCTAGGCACAGAGGAGACCATCTATTCTAGCAGCCCCAAGGGAGAGGGAGGTGGATATGGGTGGTAGGATGGGAATGGAGGTGGAAGGAGGACAATTTGATATGGGAATCCCCCTGAATTTATGTTAATATGTACCTAAAATATTATTGTCAACAATATACAAAAAATAAAGAAATATCATTAATAAAAAAAAAAGAATATGATTTATATACAAAATTCAGAATTTTCTGTAATGAATATTCTAAAGATTATTATTTATTTATTTGTTTTGTTTTTGGGGCCAAACCAACAGTGCTCAGGGATTACTCCTGGCTGTGTGCTCATAAATCACTCCTGGCAGGCTTGAAGGGCCATATGGGATATTGCAAATCGAACCTGGGTTGGTTCTAGGTCAGCTGCATGCATGTCAAATACCCTACCTCTATACTATCTCTCCAAACCCCTATTCTTTATTTTTTTATAATGTGAATATCAGGAGTCCTCTGGAGCAAATATTGAAGACCTTGTAATTAATTTTGGGGGGGCATATCCAGAAGTACTCAGGGCTTTATACTCAGGAGTTACTCGTGGTGGCTTCATGGGACAATATGGGATGTTGAGGATTGAATCCTGGTTGGTCATGTGCAAGGAAAACAATCTACCTGCTGTTCTATTGCTTGGGCTCCTAATCTTTGAAAATCTTAGATGTTCTACTAATATCAGTCTGATCCCAGCTCACTATTCTGAAATGGTCACTGCATGAAAGAAGCAAGAACATCTGAATGGTTACTGCATGAAAGCTGAATGGAAGAGGCATTGTGATATTCGGTGACCTGACAGTGTTACAACAATGTCTGTTGTGTGCTGCTGCTCCCAAATATTGGTCATTCTTCAATTTGGGTTTTTGGATAAATTTTTCTGATGGCTGGAACTCCTATGTGGCATGCGATGATGTTGCCACTAATATGGTTATTTCTCAGAATAACATCACTAAGAGCTTAGTCCCACACCTGAAATTCTGTGTGAAAGGAGTTTATAGCAGATAACAGAACTGGTGGCATTTTAATAAGTGCAGTCAACATTCTGGCTTATTTCTCAGAATGAGATCAGCTAGTTCTCCTGAGACTCTGAGTGAAAGAATTATAGAGCAGATAATTGAATGAAACTGGAGGCTTCTCACTGAATAAATGAAGTCAAAAATTTACAACATGAAAGCATCACATCTTCAATGGGGGGCAATTGTGTGTGTTAATTTAAACATTGTAATTTACAAAGTTTTTCATCATATAGTTATTTTGAGAATTAAATGTTTCAATACCAACCCCATCACGAGTGTTACTTTTCTTCACCAGTGTCCCCAATTCTCCCAGCCCCTCAAGCCTGGTCTCTTGACAGGTATGAACAAATTTATTTCAGATTGCTTATGACAATAAAATGGCAAATGGAATGATCAGAAAAGAGATCATTATCAATTTGTGATTATTATGTCATAAATTATTATCAATTTGTGATTATTATTATATGTCATTGTCTGAGATTTTCTGAGCTTGTTAGTTAGTGCTGCTTGAAATCTTTTAATGTGATTGCTTTTGCTCACTGTACTTGATGTGCTTCTCTGAAGCTTTCCCACAAAATTTACTATGGTCCTGCTCAGCAGTTCAGACAGTGAAATGTATGGCCTCTCAAGCAAGATGGTCGATTCTTTAATGTTAAAGGTTCCTAAGAAATCAGAGTTATCAATCTTCATCCTTAAAACTTATGCCCACAGCACTCTCCTCAACATTTGGTGTAGTCAGTCTTCTTTGTTTGCTTGTTAAGTGGGTGTGACTTGTGTCATGTGTGGCTTGAGTTTATATTTCTTCAGTAACTAATGATGCTGGAGCTTTGCTATGTGGCTGCATTAGTAATACATAGTCTCTTGTGAAATGCCTTTAAAAAGGTTTGATCCAAAGTGACAATATATCACTGAAAAAAGTCATGTTTTGTTTGGGGAAAATGTTCTATCACAAAAAGAAAACTTTAAAAAACAAAAATGACAACATCAAACAGGTTGCTTTTTGGGAGAAGCCTAAGGATTTCTGAATACTGGGAGATGGGAATTGGCAAATCATTATAGAATATGCTTATTAGACTATTAGTTATAGGACCTGAGTAATAGTAACAGCAGGTAAGGCATTTTCCTTCCATGCAGCCAACCAGAGCTCAATCCCCAGCATCATTTATGGTCTCCTGAGCACCCCCAGGAATAATTCCTGAGTGTAGAGCCATGAGTAATCTCTGTACATTGCAAAGTATTGCTCAACTCCATACCCACCCCCAAAAAATAAATAAGAAAAGAAAAAGGAAAAAAAGAACATCAGTTAGAATATCACAATGACTTTCTTTAAGCTAGTAATCATGGCTACAGTAGGTCAGACTTGAGAGTTTGTAAGCTCGACCCAACCCTTTTGATTTTTCCAAACCAGTCACTCTAAATCTTTGTCTTTGTCTCCTCCCAACCAGAAACTATCCTTTTTGCCTCCACTGAATTAAGAGATGAAAGATTGAGTTTCAAAAATAGTCACCATGTGTTTACTATAGTGAGAGTACTTAAAAAAACACACAGTCCAGGGCCGGGCGGTGGCGCTGGAGGTAAGGTGCCTGCCTTGCCTGCGCTAGTCTAGGACGGACCGCGGTTTGATCCCCTGGTTCCCATATGGTCCCCCAAGCCAGGAGCGACTTCTGAGCACATAGCCAGGAGTAACCCCTGAGCGTCACCGGGTGTGGCCCCAAAACCAAAAACAAACAAAAGAAAACAAACAAAAAAAACCCCAAAAAAACAAAACCAAAAACACAGTCTATCCATGAGATCAAATATCTAACACTTCACAGTGGATGTTTATTTAAACATACACACATCCTTCTCCACTCTTTGAAGGGTTTGAAGGGTTCTAACTAATTTTCTGTAAAGTTAATTTCTCCCATGTTTTCTTTTGATTTCTTGCTACTCTTTGGGTGGCTATTTTTATCTTTTTTTTTTCTATTTTTTCTAACAATGGCAATTGTTCCAACTTGGAATATTACCTGGGATCTGGTGGCAGGAGGATTCTCCAGATTAGGGGTTTTCTCTGGATGTTCAAGTAACTCCCCCCCCCCCCCCACCAAGATCAGGTCGTCATCTTTCTTTTCCCAACCTCACACTCAGCTAACCCTGTCAAATGACACTATAAATGAAATCTGTGGGTCTCTCTGAGAATCAAATTCTGAGAACCAGCCTACCTTCTAGGTTCTGAGTTTCACTTCCCATTCTGCATAGACTATTTATTTATTTGGTTTTGGGGACACACCTGGCAGTGCTTGGGGGTTACTCCTGTCAATGTGTTCAGTAATCACTCCTGGAAGACTGAGGGACTATTATGGATGTAGGGGATTGAATCTGGGTCAGCTTTGTGCAAGGCAAACACCTTCCCTGCTGTCATATTGCTCTGGCCTCCTTTGCACAGACTTGAAGTACCTTTGTGCATCACCTGTATATCCCCTCTCTTTCTGCCTTGCTTCCAGCTTTTCTGTTTTTCTGATATATGCACTTTTTTTTTTTTTGGTATAACCTGCTCATACTTAATACTTAATAGACAAATGCGACCCAAGTTAACAGCTCAAAGTCATTGACTGATGGCATTGAAAGTCCATCCATCAGTGATCCCCTCACTTCTGTCTGGGCGAATAGTTGTTTTATTAATTTAATAAAGTTCTGAGATTATTTATAAATGGTATAACCCATGAGATACAAAGCTACAAACATTTTTATGGTTGAATTTCTTTTAAGACTTTTTTTTTTTTTTTTTGGTTTTTGGGTCACACCCAGCAGTGCTCAGGGGTTCCTCCTGGCTCCATGCTCAGAAATTGCTCCTGGCAGGCACGGGGGACCATATGGGGCATCAGGATTCGAACCGATGACCTTTTGCATGAAAGGCAAACGCCTTACCTCCATGCTATCTCCCGGGCCCCTTAAGACTTTGAGTTATTTTTTTTTATAAAGTCGTATGGAAGGTCCAGGGGGTAAACTAATAGTAATAAGCACTTTTAATCTCCTCTCTTCACCTGGTTTATTCCCTTTTCTTATCCACTTCCCTTTTCAAAATCATTTCCCAAATAAACCATTATGGATGCATTGTTTTGTCATAGGTTCTGTTTCTAGGGAGCCCAGGCTAAACTTAGTAGAATGTTAGAGAAAGAGGTGCAGAGACAGAGAGATACACAGAATGGACATCCTTTCATCAAAAATGAAGAATCAGATTAGGTATTCAGAAGTACAATGTAGAATACAGATCAAAGAGACCATTTTGAATCAGTCCAATTCTCAGAAAGAAAAAGCTAAGGAAATCAATTCTTTCCATTTTGACTCTTGAGGGAAAAATGAAAACAAGATGAAGAAGATTAGCCTTAATCATGAATGAGTCTTCAAGCAATGGAACCCTGGCTGGAGTGGACTCTTTTCAGATTTTTCTGGTTGTCCAAACAGAGAAAACAGGGATAGATTTAGAGCTCTTTTGATATAATACGACTTTTGTTTTGAGAACTTGTAGAGTGTTTATGATATAAAACAGTACTTTTCTAGTTTCTGCTCTCCTAGAATAACTTAATTTTTGACTAAGGGAGGTCATCATTGATGTGAGGATGAAGAGAAAAATCACTGGCCAGGAAAGTCTTTCCTCTTTCAGAGGGCCAGAACAGTCTCCATGATTATTTCCGTGTTGGCACCCCTGGGGCTGACTGGGCTCCCTGTGTAACCTGAACAAGGATGAGTGCCTTTCCGAGGATGGGCTTGTATCACAGTGCAGATTCTGGCTACTGTATATTCAGAACATTTTTTGGTCTCCTGCTTCCACCCCTTCCCAGGATCATTTTTACAACGACTGAATCACACCTCTGCACTCACTTTAGGTGGGGGATGGCTTGCTGCTCCTCCAAACAAGCTTTTAAACTGAAACCACACACTAATTTCCCCTTGAGCTCATTCTTTGTTCTTTTGATCCGACAGGAATTACCTGCCAGCAAGTTACTGACACTTCACATAAAAATAGACACTCCATGCTGGAGAGTTCAGAAGCTTGGGATGAATGGGCCTCTGGGTAGAAAGGGTCCACCCTGGTCTGGCTTCATTCCTGTCCAGTAGCTTTGTGCTCTTTGCGTGGACACCTGAGATCCCTGGAACTGTGAATATTTCCAGATGGATACACCCTCCAGTAATTCTTGTTGATTTTTTCAAGTAGAGAGAATCCAGATTTGTAAAAGTTCCCCATTAAAGAGAAAGTCTCCAGCCACTCTGACCAAGCTGAGCATCTCTGAGGATGCCTGTTGGTTATAGGGACTTCCTTCTCCAGGGTGCATTCTCTGTCCAGCCAGTGTTGGGTTGAATCACGGAGGACACAAAAGCAGAGGGAGGGGCAAAAAGTGAAGGTTTTATATTTCAGCTCAGGGACAATAGCAGCGCCAATCTTACCTGCCAAGCTCCCCTGTTCACCAGCAGGAAGCAACCAGGTAAAGAGAATTTCTATGCTTTATTATTTCAACTTGTGCTTGCTGTTAAGGGGGGAATAGCTAAGAGCAATCCAAGTTGGCACTGGGAACACTGTGCTAGGAACTTAGAGGAGCAACTGTGTAATACAGAGGGTGGGATTGGCTGACCCCTTTGCGAGTGTCTTGGCCTATTGGTTTGACGAGGCTGAACTTTGCCGATGTTTTCTACTTACTTGCAAATAACCTTTTAGATACTGCTGGTCACCCAATGTGGCCTTGCTTTTGTGATGATCTTCTTGGTTGCTTAAACTATCTTAACTCTACTTGTGTATACCAAGGCTGCCGTCACTTCCTGAGTTCAGTGTTGGGTTTTTCCTTTTTTCAGTCCTTAGGATGTAAAGTATGATATATCCGAATATATGTATGTTTTGAATGGGTCTAAAGTCTCCTGGCTTGTCTTTTCGGAGTGGGGTGACCATTTTGCTGCTTCTACTATTTTTGGGTAATGACTAGATGTGAAATTGACTAAGTTTGAAAGACAAAACCTGTGAGTAAATAGTTACTGTTTTGGAGAAGTTGAGGCAGAAGAATCAAGTCTAGAGAAGAGTCCTGTGGGCGGGGGAGAAGGAGCTTGAACTTAAGTACATCAAATGGAACGATCTTGGTGTTTCAGGGTTCTTAGGGATGCGTTTTCCCCAAATGGACAGACCTTTGGACCTCTGCCACCCTTTAATTTCCATATTTCTTCAGGGACAATTTTTCTCATTATATTTCCCTGGTGATCTTGCAGAAATGCTCCTCCTTAACATAAAAAGAGTGCAGCTTCATGCATCTTCCCTTTCCTGGAAGTTTTCAGAAAACAAATCTCTTTTGCTTGGGAAGAAATTTTCTCAACCTCAAAGCAGACAGGAAATGGACAATCTGTCTTCTTTCCCTCTTGGTATGTCAGGTCTGAATCTTTATACTTTCTCCAAAGGCTTTTATTTTTTCCCTTTCTATCTGGTTGGTGGCTTCTCCGGGTCCTAAGATTACATTCTTTCATGGGTTCCTATTTTCTGATATTGACTAAGAAATATTAAGAAGATTAGAAATTGCTTAAAATGTTGATTTCTCTAATACATATTGAATATTGAGAGACTGTGCAAAACCCCAATAACTAAATATGTTAATATTTCCTCTTAGAAATGTGAAATCTGGTGAGGAAATGAACATATTAATTGAACAAAATAATCTGTGAATCAATCCACATATATGTGTGTACACATAAAGACAGCCACTTTAATGTAGAGGAAATTGTTAACTAAAGATACTGCATAAAATCAGTTGAATCTGACATCCATTCTGCTGTGAAAGTATTGCACTAAAGAGCTTGCAGTTGAAATTTTGGAAAATGAATAAAGACAGTAGATACCCGTGTTAGATTATTATAGTGAAACTTGTCTAACTTCCCTGAAAACAAAAACACCAAATCTCAAAGTTCATGGCCATACTGATGGTTCTCAGGGGAGCTTGAGGATTGCTTTTGGCAGGGTACAGTATACCATAAGAGGCCAGTAATGTACATAGGCATCCAGCTTGCAAAGCATGTGCTCTACATAGAGTATCTCTAGCCCATTGTTCCAGAGTTTTGAGAAAAGTCCAAACCTGAAATTTTCCTTCTGAATAATGTTAACTCAATGCTTATAGACCTGTAAGATTTGTTCCCCTAGAAAAATGGATGGTACCAGGACCAGACAGCCATATGAATATTTAATATAAATAAAAATGATCAAACTTGAACACCAAACCCAAAGTCAATGACAACAGAATTGATACCCAAACAACAAGCTGTATAAGTGGAGACCAGTTATGCTAGCATCCTGGGGGGTAAAGGAGGGAGAAGTGGGATGCAGGCTGGGAAAAGGGATAGAGGGAGGACAACAATAAGGGAATTCCCCTTATTCATTGTTAATATGTACCTTAAATATTATTGTAAAAGATTTGTAACTCACTTTGGCCACAATAAAAATTAAAAAAAAGATTTCCCCCCTAAAATGAGATAAGTGATAACATATTTATGAACCTTTTAACTCGTAAATTAATCCTAGATAAAGCTTATTTAGGAAAAAATTTCTTAATTTTTTCTGGAAAGTTACTATCTATTCAAAAGAAATAAGGGTGATTTTCTAAGTATAATACTACCCTGAGTAAGCATTGCTGGGTGTTACCTCAAAGCCCCCCAATAAATCAAACAGCGATGACAATAATATTGCAATAAAAAGATGTTTTCATCTAAAATCAGTTTTTATGATTATCTGAGTGATATAAAGAGTCTAGGTTTGACAACTGAACATTGTATATCTGAAACAGATTTATTATGAATAACTTTGTAAATTGCACTGTCTCAATAAACATTCCTGAAAAATAAGAGTATAGATTTCAGAAGAAGTGATTTTAGAAGAAAAAGCAGTAAGTTTCAGAAGTGTTTGAATCACATTTCCTCTAATGGCACAATAATTTCCAGCTCTCATACCCATGGACATATGTGTGTGAGTACACACATGAGGGTGTGTGTGAGGATGCTCATTACAACACCATTTGTGATGATATGGGGTAGGAAATCATTTGAGTGTCTGTCACTGGACAGGCAGAATGTGGCACTGAGGAATAGTTGCATGAACTCTGTGTGCTCTTGATACAGTGTGGGGGAAGGAAGGGAAGGCAGGAACAGTGAGACCATTTGTAGATTTTCATTTTGCAGTGTGGAGAGAAGTGGAAGGTATCTGAAAAGAAAAGATCTACTAGTCATATAACCATGGGAGATAATTTTAATTTTGGCTTATAATGCAGTAAACAATTGGGGAATCAGAGCAGACCAGGAAAGGAGAGAGAAAGAGAGAGAGAAGGAAGAGGGAAACAAGGAGAAATGGAGAGAGGGAGAGAAAGAAAAGGAGAGAGAACCTTCTCAGAGATACTCTCTTTCATAAACTCCTTTGTAGCTTTTGAATTGCCTCTTCTTGTTGCATCTACTGAATTCTTTGTGCACCAGGTATTGCAGTGTTGATTGGACTCAAGTAATTTTTTCTTCTGCAGATGGTTTCTATGTGGTTATTTCACTGCAAAGATCAATAGTAGAACTGGGATTATGCATACAAAATAAAGTCTTTGATCTAAATGGGTGTTAGAAAAGACATGATCACAATCATGCATATGTGTTTGTTTACAAAAGAAATCTTGTTAACTGTATGAAAATTATTTTTACATATAGAGCATGATAGGAGCTATAAGTGCTGATATTTCAAATAGAATAGCCAATGAAAATCTTACAGATGAGATGCTAGCTGGAAAGAGAGAGAGAGGAGTAAGAGTTACTGGAGTGAGTCAATTTGGATGTCTTTGAGAAGCTTCCAGGAGAGGCAAGAGAATAGAGAGATTGACAAGAAATAAGGAGGTGGCATGAGAAGAACAGAGTGAACAGGTGGGAAATGGTCAGGAAGTGGTTTTCAGAGATAGAATAGGCCAAATTTCTTAGGGCCATGTTACAAACATGAAAGGAAACACTCAAATTTTTCAGCAGATGTGATAAGTAGTTACTTAGCAATTAGTGTACAGTTACCTGGTACTCAAATATGATCACCTCTAGAAAATATGGTGAATGAGAATAAAGTTATCTCATTAATTTAGAAAAAGAAAAAGCAATAGCTTTGACCTGAGTGGTTACTAGGGTTACTCTCTGAATTAATATTTCAGAAGAAAACTAGGCTTTTTAATAGACTGATAAAAATGAATTTGAGAGTAATTCCAAGGTTTTGGGCCTGAGAAAATAGAAGAAAAGGACCCCAAGAAGAGATGAAGATTGTTAGAGAGAAGTGAAAGGTTCAGAAACAAGGAATTTGATCTTGTACTTGCTGAATTTGGAGACATATCTCAAGAAGAGATATTGAGCAGTTAATCTTATGAACCAGAAATTCAGGGACATACAAATGGTAGTACTTAGAACACATGTATGGGCACTTAAAGCTTTAGATTCGATTAAGTCGTGTATAGGACCATGAATAGAGATTTGAATTCAAATGTATTGGCATGTAAAGAGATTCATGTGAAAAAGGTGCTGCAAAGGATACTGAGATAGAGAAGTCCAACATAGGTCAAACCAAGCGAGGGAATGAAGACCTGAAAGTCAAAGAAAGAAGGTATTGGGTAGCCAAAGTGATAATTCATCTGGCTAAGTGCATGCTGTACATGAGAGGGGCTGCGTGTGATCCTTGGTGTGACACAGTCCCCTGAAATCTTTCAGAGTAACTGCCAAGTACAGAGCTTTGAGTAGTCCCTGAGCACTGCTAGATTTGACCCTCCCTAAAACAACAACAATAGCAGCAACAACAACAAGAACATAAGAAGGTATTTAATAGTAATGAAAATACTAGATAATGCTCCATCCTTTTATATCTGCAGTCATTCACAGTTTGGGCTGCTCAACAGAAACCCTTCTTTATCATGGTTTCCAGCATCAACTTCCTCTTTCCTAGATTCCTCCATTTCTGTTTCCAGATTTTATTGCTGTGAATATGGACTAAGAACCTTGGCTACTTTCATGTGGCCTAATCTATTGCCTTTAATTGCCTTTGTGTCACAGAAGATACTGAATACAAAGTTCCACCATGTGCAGTGAAATTTGCTCATGTTTGTTTTATTTACTATCATATTGTTTTTGCAAGAAAGACCAAATTGTTTTCCTGTGAGATGGAAGAAGTGGATAATCCAATGGGAATGCTGAGCATGAAGGGTTCAAGAACTTTTGGGCTGGGCAGGTAGTACAGTGGTTAAATCAATTACTTTGTAGGAAGCTGACTCTGCTTCCATCCCTGGCATAACATATGGTCCCCTGAACTTTTGCAGAACTGATACCTGAGTAGAGAGTCAATAGTAAGCACAGCATAGCTGGGAATGGCTTTTCCACACAACTTTTTTGCACACTTAGTAGTTAGTGTTCAGGCATTACTGACTCTGCACTCAGGTTTACTCCTGGTGAACTTGGGGTACTGGGGATTGATGTGTGCAGGCATGTTTTATTTTTCAGGTCCTATGTTCATTTTTATACATATACCAAATCAGAAAGACACTTTTTATTTTTTATTTTTTTTTGGGTCACACCCGGCAGTGCTCAGGGGTTACTCCTGGCTCTATGGTCAGAAATTGCTCCTGGCAGGCACAGGGGACCATATGGGGCACCGGGATTCGAACCGATGACCTTTTGCATGAAAGGCAAATGCCTTACCTCCATGCTATCTCCTGGGCCCCAAGACACTTTTTGTTTTTACCAATTCTTAATGGAAAATAAGAGGAAATTTTTAACTCATTAGAATCTAAAATTCTCTTGAATATCACCTAACATGTACTCATTTTTGATTTTTTTTAAATAATTTTTATTTAGACCAATATTAATTACAAGTCTTTCACAGTTATATTTAAGGTATACAATGACAGTGAATTAGGGCAATTCCTCAGCCACTGTTCCCAGCATGCATCCCATACATTTACCTTTAATCTCCTGGACTGCTATTATAACAGGTTCCTTTTGCATATAGCTTGTTATAGTTTTGGCCTCTTGATTCTATTTTTGTTGACTTTGGGTTGGATATTTAGGTATGATCATTTTTCAAATTCCACTCAATGTTCATGAGACTGTTTTGCCCTTGGTACCATCCACTTTTTACCCTCTCATTTTGTAGGAAGACATAGAAATATAAGGCAGAACAAGATAATTCATGCTCTATGGTTCTGTTAAAAAAAAAAAGGGGCCCGGGAGATAGCATGGAGGTAAGGTGTCTGCCTTTCATGCAAAAGGTCATCGGTTCGAATCCCAGTGCCCCATATGGTCCTCCGTGCCTGCCAGGAGCAATTTCTGAGCATGGAGCCAGGAGTAACCCCTGAGCACTGCCGGGTGTGACCCAAGAAAAAAAATATAAAAAGAAAAAAAAGTAAAAAAAAAAAGAAGAAGAAGAAGAAAGTAGACAGGAGCCCCTGCATAGAAGCTATAAATATAAATTTAAAAGAAGAAAAAAAAGAAAAAGAAAAAATAAAATAAAAATAAAATAAAAAGGGGGGTTGTATGGCAAGGTTTTGTTTGTTTTTTTGCATAGGCATAGTAAGTGTTGGGGAAATTAGAAAGAAAATTCCCTTGGCCTAAGCAATAAAGGGTTTCTCCATCATTAAAACTTACTGTCATGAGATCAACTACAGGCTCCAGACATGTTCATTGTCGAACTGCAAGGTCTTTATGGTGCCAGAAAATGTTCTGCTCAGTTATAGTTATTAAAGTCAGCCCTCTGTAATCAGAAATCTCAGTTTTTACATAGATCCTAGGACGAAGTCTAGGATACAGTCTTTTTTTATGGTTCTAGATGTTCTGATAAGTCATGGTTGTTGTAGTCAGTCTTCTGTATTTAGTGATAATGATTTTTGCACAGATCAAAGGATGGAGTGTCTTCAGACTTCATCTCATCATTAGGTGATGCAGTAGGGCAGCCTGCCCTTAGGTCAAATTGTTGCTGTTTTCTCATTGACAGGATGTCTTATGAACTTACCATGGGGAAGTTGGCAGCAGAGAAGTATTAGGGACTCTCTTGGGGGGAGTTTACTTCCTGGTGTTGCTGCAGGAAACTGTGCTAGCTCTAAGGTTGGGATCTGTGTTTTGGGATTGAATGGTTGATATTTGATCACATGAGCTCTAAGTTGAGTCCCATGACATATCAGGGTGGTAGGAACCCCTGTATTATAAAATTTATGGGTTCTTATCCCTAGTAGATAAGAACTTATTTCTATACATAAGATCTCCCCATTTTAGTGTTCCTATGCAAAAAAGGAATGATGCCATATTATATCATTAGTGAATTTAGGGGTAAAAATGACAAGCTATACAATCTCTGTGCCCTGATTTTGACCTGTGCTTTTATCCCAAGCAAGACTTTTCTACAAGAATTTGTACTAAGCAGAATCTAAACAAGGAGGCTACCTTTACATTTGAAAATAAACACACTATGATGTATACCATTAAGGAATTATACATAGAAAAAATATAGCTATCCCCATTAAGTCTTTTCTGATAGTCCTAGGAGGGGATGAGACCCAGGACACATTTTCATGCCACACTGTAGTCTTGTTGAGTCTGAGAAATCTTTTGCAGCAGTAAGGAATCAGGTAGTGTCCTGAGTTGGGGGGTCCCTCTGGAGCTGAGTCTGGTATCATGCAACAATCTACATTGAGCAGGGGTGGGAGAAAAAAGGCTGCATAGAATGAGTTAACAGGAGTAGTGGTTGAGTTTCTTGCAGTGGAAAGAGACGGCGGATTGAGAGGGTGTTTTTTTTTTTGTTTTTGTTTTTGTTTTGAAAGCCAAGTGGAAGCTTACTAAGTCAGGGCATTGGTCTTGGTTCCTAAAGAGTTAAGAACTGAGAGTATAGAGGGTTAAATACGGAGAGATAATGGATCAGAATTAAGGGGGTGAGAGGATAGAAGGAGTTCTGAATGGGGTGGGACTGGAGGAGGGATAATATATAACAGGGCTATATAATATGGGCATGGGTTATTTACAAAGATAGATTAGGCAAACATAGAGGAGTCCACTACATACAAACTCATGTCCTCTTACAGACAGACATTAGAGATCTATTCATGGGTTTTAGTTGAAGGCCCATCTGACCCTTGTGGGGTGGGCCAGAGTGCTTAAAATAATTGAATTAAGAAAAAAAAGTAATAGATTAAAAAAGAAGGAAGAAGAGAGAAAGAAGAAAAAAGAAAGAAGAAAGAAATTAAGAAAAATAAATTGGGCTGACACATTGGAAGAGGAAGGTTTTCTAATTTATAGGTACTTCATCAATAGCAGGGTGAACTTTGCTAAATGAAAGTCTTCAGGAAACATGTACCTATTTTTAAGAACTATTTTAAGCATGTGCAGTTTCCCATGATCTCAGATAAAATGTAATAACTAAAATTTAGGTATCTCCAATTGATGTTTGGGAATGTATTTCCTTTTCTCTTTCTCATGCAGTTCTTGGCATGAAATGGATTCTATCAGTACAGCAAACATTGAATTTTGCCTTGATGTGTTCAAAGAGCTAAACAGTAACAATACGGGAGAAAACATCTTTTTTTCACCGCTGAGTTTGCTTTATGCTCTAAGTATGATCCTTCTTGG
>PVKC010034998.1:0-13560 GCA_004027635.1 Crocidura indochinensis
CACATCCATTTATATGTTTTCTTTATTCATTCACCCATTGATAATTTGCTTCTATCACTTGTCTATCCCAATGAACATGGGAATGCAATGTAAAACACAACAGGCATGACATCTATCTCTGCAAAGACACGGATTCCATTTCCTTCTGATATATACCCTTAATTAAAATTTCAGGTCCTCGGTTGCATGAGACACATATGTTGTATTTGAGGGTCTTCCTATCATATTGTGAACCTCTAATAATTATAACACCTAGGGCTACAAAGCACAGTAATCTTATCAGAGAATCACCAGGCTCTGTATCCCACCAGCAATGAAGTCCAGCCAGTTGCCAGTTCATACTATTAAAACTTTTCCCTTATTTTGAGCTAAAAACTGCAGTCTTATCATGGCCATCTTTAGATCCAAACTTTGCTTTCAGCAAGCCCCTTCCATTTTGCTGGAGCGATGTGGCAGCCCAGTAGAAACCAACTATACACAACGAGGCACTCTTTAGGTCTTTCTCTACGCTGTATCTATCGAGGTGGGGGAGTTAAAAGGAGTCATTTAAGAGGAGTCAGCTTTTTGGAATAACCCTTTTTCACAGGGGGCTTGGGTGAAAGGAGACAAATGGAGTAGTTAATGGTTTTTCCTTAAGACAAAGTAGCTCTGCTCTTTGTCTGATCACACTGGAAAACATAGCTATAAAACTGTGAATCAAAACGCTGCAAAGGGAGGGGAAACAACCGTGTATGAGGGATCTGATATTGGGAGTCTTTTCAGAAGTGCATTTAAGGAAGAAAAGAGCAGATTTGAGTGAAATAAATAAAAATTGATACACAGATTAACATTAGCTCTGCATATGATGTGTTGTATGATAAATACTGCTATTAAGGATGTCTTGCCTTCTCCGAATCAGTATCCTAACCCCACAGTTACATCCACCTTCTATAACTCAATTTTCACTTGTCTCCTAACTTTTTCCCCTCTATCATCATACAATCCGGAATAGGGCAGTCCTTGGTATATAAAGTGAGCAGCTGATGTGGCTCATTTCACAAAACTGAGGTCTTCTTAGAGGCTCTGGCACCTTGTGTCACTTTCTCTGAGCTGGATGGGAAAGGAAAGCCTTGGACTAAATCTCACACAGGGTCTAGTAATGAAATGGTAAGCCGACATAACAATAAAGTGTGGGATTGCTATCAGGTGTGCTCCTAGAGGACTTGTGCACACACACATACACACAGCCTCACACTTGGGATCTACTCAGTTGGAGGCACCAAAGTGAGACTAACTCATTGGGGGAAGCTGACCTCAGATCACTGGGAAGCTAGAAATGACTTTGCTCAGCAGGTTCAGCCTGACTGCAACCGTGAACTTGGGGATAAGAGTAAATCCATCTGGATCTTCAGTGCCCTAAAAAGCTTCTTGAGAGTTTCACATCCGGAGTTCTCTCTCTCTCACACACTCTCTCTCTTTCTCTCTCACTCTCAATGTCTCTGTCTCTCTCTGTCTCTGTCTTTCTGTCTCTGCTTTCTCTCTCTCTCTCTCTCTCTCTCTCTCTCTCTCTCTCACACACACACACACACACACACACACACACACACACACACACACACACGTGGGGAAGCCAGCCAGAAATGGAAACACAAGCCAATAATTGGAAAGCTGACATGTTTGCAGGTGTGAATGGAGTTCTTTACACCAGGTGTACAAGTTGAAAGAAACAATTATGCAGCAGATTCTGGGAGGAGTGTTCATTTATCTTGGAAAGCATTCAATTGCTCCCAGTTACTTTGCTCACTTCCCTCTGCCATCCTTGGCCCCCAACCTGAACCAAACTACAGCCAAGTCCCTGATGAACCAACACCTGCCCTTTAGCACTACAACTTCAAGGAAGGCAAGACAGAGAACTATGCAACCCAAAATGTTTCCTGGGGCAGTACCCGGAAGTTCCACAAAAGTCATTGGGAAGGGTTGCCTTCATCCATTTTTAATTGCTGCAGATTGTAACAATGTTCTTTGGAAAATAAATACTTAACCACTTTCCCCTGCGTTTTTCAGGCCTGAGGTAGATGGTGATATAAAGCTTTCAGTTAATAGCTTAGTTTATTCTGCTGTCATTTCTTTTATTTCCTTTCTGCTTGTTATTTATGCTTTAAATTTTTTTGCACCCTGGTGCTTGGCCTGCTCTCCTCAGGAGAATAATTAAGAAAAAGAATTTAGATATTCAAGCATTTTTACCATTATGCTGAAGGCAGTAAACGTATATAGGGGGAGAGAAGGATATGTAAGAGAAATGAACAAAAAACTACTGCAAGTTACCACACAGACCCCAAAATAAAATTCCCTATTTTCTTAAAGTACATAAATATGTGATCCCCAGCATGGAAGATGCCATGCCTATTCTCCTATTCTAACTTTTAGTGGTTTCCATTGGGCAGAAAGCTAAATAGCAAGACCCCTGGGTATGGACAAATTGCATAGAGCTCACCTGTGACCTTACAGAGATGCCCAACACATGTGTGTCCTACAGCTGACCCATTCTTATTACAGGCATGTAAGACAAATGGAATCAGAACAGAAGCAAATGCAAAACAAAGAATGCTGTTTCTGTTATATTAAAGTGTTAGTATTTAATTAGGCAAGGGCCAGGAACTGCAAACATCAAAATAAAATAGAGGAGGAAAAATAATAAACTTTCTCCATGAGTGACTCTTCCTACCCTTGAAGACAAAGATAATGAAACTGACAAATACACCTTGGAGGCCAGCTTCAAGAATCAAATAGATTCATTTAATAATTTAGGAATCACTTCCAGCCATCTCTCCCATTAAAATCAGAGGGACCACTGTATTCTCTATTTCCTCAGTTCTTTTCCCTTCCCTTAGTTATGCCTCACTGACTTTAATAAATAAGTAATATGGGGGTAGGGAACCACTTATCTTGAATACTTGCCTTCATTTTCCTTCACCCCGCAGGGCTTTTTGATTCTTTTTTACCTGAAAATAAATAGAATCAAGAGCAATCTTTCTCCCTTCAAAGCAGGGGCAGCTGGGTTAGACCCCTAAATGTGGTCACAGCAGCCTGAGCCCAGAGCATTGCTCTGGTCCAAAGAAGAATTACAGAATAAATAATACATTGAGACAAGCCCAGAGAGGGAAGGGCTCATTCCAGAGGCAGAGCGGGTACACACAGGCGAATTTCCAGCTAGTAAGTGGCACAAAACCACCGTGACTAGTAGGGGAATTCCGAAAGCATCAAAGCAAACTGTGATCATTTGTAGTTTATTGCTCAAAAGTGAGGGCTGCTGAGCCCAGCCGCAGTTATATTTCCTTGTGATATTTTGAAGAAAATGGGAAAGTGATTGCTATTATATAGTAGGTCTCAGAAAGCAAAGTTGCTGACAGGACGTGACTGTGGTGCAGTTGTGCCTTTCCCTTCAGCCAAAGGTGCCTCCTCCATACATCGATACCTCAGGAACCCACAAAACCACACCACCCAGAAAAGCCCTTGCCCTGGAGAGCCATGCCAGTGATGGCAACAAGAATCAGAGTAGCCATTGACCCCATTAGATCTATCAGCCACCAAAATCTCTCAGCCTCCAGGGCAGAACAAAAGATCACTGGCACAACCTAATCCCATTATCCTGGAGTCACCACTCATGTCCTCTCACTCTGCATTCACCATTCCTGCTACTTACCAGGCCTTCTCCAATCCTTTGCACTATTATTCCCAATTAGAAAATCTACCCCATACAAACTCTTTGTTAACTTCACTGTTTTTTTGGAGGTCACACCCAACAATACCCAGGATGAACTGGCTCTGTGGTCAGGAATTACTCCCAGTGGTATTCAGGGAACTATATGGAATATTTGGGATCAAGCTTAGAGAGGCCACATGCAAGCTCTCTCTTCAGCTCCTCTACAGACATTTATTGCCCATTTTCTAGTGAAGCTAATTCACTTTGAACCTTTAATACTTAGTTTACAAACCACACAATGAAACTTAAAAAGGTATTTATCACAAAGATCAAATCAAAATGGATTAAAGACTTTGATATCAGACCTGAAACTATAAGATATATAGAAGAAAATATAGGCAAAACACTTCATGACATTGAGACTAAAGGCATCTTCAAGAAGAAAACATCACTGTCTAAACAAGTGGAAGAAGAGAAAAACATGGGGCCAGAGAGGTGGTGCAAAGGGTAAGGCATCTGCCTTGCCCGTGCTAGCCTAGGACAGACCGAGGTTCGATCTCTTGGCATCCCATATGGTCCCCAAGCCAGAAGCGATTTCTGAGCGCATAGCCAGGATTAACCCCTGAGTGTCACTGGGTGTGGCCCCAAAAGCAAAAAATTTAAAAAAAAAAGAAGAGAAAAACAAATGGGAGCACATCAAACTGAGAAGCTTTTGCACTTCAAAGGAAACAGCATCTAGGATAAAAAGGTCACCCATGCAATGGGAGAAACTATTCACCCAATACTTACCAGATAAGGGATTAAAATCTAAAATATACAAGGTACTGAGAAAACTTAGCAAGAAAAAAATCTAATACCAACAAAAAATGGGAAGAAAAAAATAAACAGACATTTCCTTAAAGAATAAATACAGGAACCAGAGCAGTGGCACAGTGATAGGGCATTTACCTTGCACACGACTCACCTAGGATGGATGGCAATTTGATCACTCAGTGTCCCATATGGTCCCCCAAGGCAGGAGTGATGTCTGAGTACATAGCCAAGAGTGACCCCTGAGTTCACCGGGTTGGCCCAAAAAAACAAAGAGAATAAATACATATGGCCAAAAGGCACATGAAAAACTGTTCCACATCCCTAATAATCAGGGAGATTGAAATCAAAACAACAATGAGATAACATCTCATGCCACAGAGACTGGCACACATTGCAAAGAACATAAACAGCCACTGCTGGTATGAATGTGGGGAGAAAGGAACTCTTATTTACTGCTGATGGAAATGCCATCTAGTCCAGCTTTTCTGGAAAACAATATGAATAATCCTTAAAAACTGGACATTGGATCAGGAGCAGTAGCACATTTGCCTTGCATGCATCTTATCTAGGACGAACAGTGGTTCCATCCTCTGGTGTCCCATAAGGTCCCCCAAGCCAGAAGCAATTTCTGAACGAATAGCCAGGAGTAATCCCTGAACTTCACCTTACCAGGTGTGACCCAAAAACTAAAAAAAAAGGGGCCCAGGAGATAGCATGGAGGTAAGGCGTTTGCCTTTCATGCAAAAGGTCATCGGTTTGAATCCCGGTGCCCATATGGTCCCCCTTGCCTGCCAGGAGCAATTTCTGAGCATGGAACCAGGAGTAACCCCTGAGCACTGCCGGGTGTGACCCAAAAACCAAAAAAAAAAAAAAAAAAAGAACTGGATATTGAGCTCCCATATGTTCCAGCAATACCACCCCTAGAAATATACCCTAGGATCACAAAAATACCCTCTGCATGCCTAAGTTCATTGCAGCTCTGTTTACAATAGCCAGAATCTGAAAATCCAGATGCCTGACAACAACAGAGTGGCTTAAGAAACTGTGATAAATCAACACAATATAATACGACACAGCTGTTAGGGGGGAAAAAATGAAGTCCATATCCATACATAGATGGATATGGAGACTATTATGCAGAGTGAAATAAGTCAGAGGGAGAGAGACAAAAACAGAATAGTCACACTCATCTGTGAGATTTTAAAAAAATAAAAATAAAACAGTATAGTAATAATACCCAAGATAATAAACATTAGGGCTGGAAAAACAGCATGACCTGCAGCTTACCACAAAGAGTGGTAAGTGCAGTTAGAGAAATAACTACATTAGCAACCACCATGACAATAATGGAGAGAGAAATACAATGCCTGTCTCAAATACAGGCAGGAGATGGGGGAAAAGGGAAATGGGGACATCAGCTGTGCTGGTGAATGGGGGTGTGCATTTTGTAGTTGAAACCCAATTGTGAACATGCTTGTAACCATGGTGCTTGAATAAAGAAATTATTTTTTAATTTTTTTAATTTTTATTGATTGATTGGTTTGGGGGCCACACCCAGCAGTGTTCAGTGGTCACTCCTGACTCTGCACTCAGAAATCACTCCTGCCAGTCTGGGGAGTCATATTATAGGATGCTAGAAATCGAACCGGGTCCCTCCCAAGTTGGCTACATGCAAGGCAAATGCCTACCACTGTGCTATCACTCTGGCCTCCAGAAAGTATTTTTAAAAATAAAATTAAAAGGTGTTTAATCAAAGAGGCAGGCTAGATGGTAGGAGGGACAATTGGAACACTGGTGGAAGGAAGTTGACACTGATGGTGAAATTGATGCTCTCACACAGTATGCCTAAAATTCAATTATGAATAACTTGGTAAATCACGGTTCTTAATAAAAGAGAGAGAAAATAGACTCCTTACTCCATTCCTCCAGGAATTTCCCTTCTGCTTCCCTTCAACACACTGAAAGAACAGAGATATGAACCAGCATTTCTGCCCCATGTCACCCATGAAGCTGAAGTCAAAAGATCCAAATCTCTCCAAGTCTGAAAAGTCCTGTGCATGTCTTGATGCTTCAGCCAGAGAAAGGCAAGAGATGATGAGTCTGGAATGTTCTATCTCCCCTGGAAACCAGCTTCTACATCTTCAGCCTGCAGCCACTGTGAAGGTAATTTATCCCTGCCAGAAAAACTTGGGCACCAAGCCATGTAGCAACTTCTCCCCTTCTACAAATTAACGATGATTCCGGTGTTAATTCCATAAATAATTTATGAAGTCAAATATAAGGTATCCGCACTCACCACCACCCCCAGCCATACTGCGCAGCCTCACTCATGGGAGGGATTTCAACACAAACCTGGAAGCTGCTTCAGATGCAGGAAGTTCTGATATGGCCAAAGGCATGTTAAATTTAGCCAAGTGCCCTTTATTCCATAAATATTCATTGAGCATTCTGTCTGTGCTAGGCACGATGCTGGGAAAACCTGAATCAAGACACTGACTTTACCCCTTAAGGCAAGACAAAAAGCAGCATAGACCAAAGAGTGTTAATCGAGCAATGCAGTGAGGTAGGAACATAGTGCTTGTTTCTGTTTTCTGAGGTCAGGCAGATCTGGAGTCTAACCCCAACTCTTTACCTATCTGGAACCAGCTTCTCTCTTTTTCTTTCTTATTTTTCTTTCTTTCTCTTTCTTTCTTTTCTTTCTTTCTTTCTCTCTCTCTCTATTTCTTCCTCACTCTTTTCACTCACTCTCACTTTTCACTCCCTTTCTCTGTTTCAGTGTCCTCATCTGTTAATTGGAAACCTCCCAGAGTTTACCTACAAGAAGAAATAATCAATGATTGGGTTTTAATGATAATATTATGATCTATAGCACCCATGAGTCAGAGGAGTCAGAAGGACTTCTTGTAGAAATGACTTTCAAAGAATATATATAGAGAGAAGAGGGCCAGAGTGATATTACAGCAGGTAGGGCACTTGCCTTGCACATGGTCCACCTGGGTTGATTCACACCCAGATAGTCTCCCAAGTCCCAACAGTAGTGATCCCTGAGTGCAGAGGCATGAGTAAACTCTGAATACTGCCCAGTGTCCCCCCCCAAAAAAAAAAAACACACAGACTATATAAGAAGAGATGACTGATATAGAGAAACCCCAGCTAGATAAATGGTCAGGCCCATTGTGAAATTGAAAGGTAGATCCTTTATCTAAAAGAGCATTAAGAATTTCATATGGTGACAAAGCAAGTGGAAGTGGAAGCAGGATGCTTGGGCATGTGGGAGGCTGACAGACACACTGCATCAGCCAGGAGGCAAATGCTGGAAAAAGGCTTGTCCCTCCCCTACATTGACACTTGGAGTGCAGCAAAGGTGTCTTGGCCTCCTGAGGATGATGTAGCACCAGGTCTCAATGAGAGCAGAAGATGCTAAAAGCCACAACCTCAGAAGCAGCCTTGCCTGGGGTCAGATGCTTTGATCACATTTTCAGTATGCATACAAGTTGAAATGGCATCACTAGCCCCTGGTTCTCTGATGCCATCCATATCCAAAAGCCAACTCCTCAAATCCTTTCCAATGCAAGATTCTTTTTTTTTTTTTTGGTTTTTGGGTCACACCCGGCAGCGCTCAGGGGTTACTCTTGGCTCCATGTTCAGAAATTGCTCCTGGCAGGCACGCCAACCCAAGATTCTTGAAGGAAATCAAAGGGAATCTCAGATCTGAAATGGGGGTTGTCTGAGACACCAGCAACTTAGGGCCTCCCATCTTTAGACACCTCCAGTTCCTCTCCTGAGGGTTTCTCAGCATAGACTCACTAAGCTCTAGGGTCCCTTCTAAATAGAATGGGCTGTGTTTCTATACAACCACAGCAGGAGGAAGAAAATAAAAGTCTGTAGAGCTAAAGTAAAGTAGTAATAATTTTAAAACAAGCTATATACCTGCTGGCTTTTTAATATACATTTCTGGTAGGAAAAAAACTACATTATGCAAAATGAAATGCTCTTGCAAACTCCTAACATGTCTCTGTGTGTGTTTCATTTGGCAGGTGTGGTGTATTTCATGCCATTAAGGTTCAAAGTAATAGGGGTTCTGAAGCCCAATCCTGATAATGCTCTATTTAGACCACTCGGCATGGGAGCACATATTTCCTTTACATCACTGGCTGGCTTTATTGCTTAGAACATTTGCATAAAGTCAAACAATTATCCCCAGGGGCAGATCATTTGCTTCTGCTTGTCCTCAGAGAAGTTGCCATCACTCAAACCCCCTACTTCGATTTATCTCCCTGACTCACAACAAGTTACTATGCCCTTAAGAAGCTCCAGAAAGTTGGACCACCCAAACCCTCCCAAGACTACCTGGACCAATGATCTTCTATTCTTGAAGATCCCCAGGATATGTGGTCTCATAGACAACATCAGTTCTCAACCTGAAGAGATTGTGTAGATTACCTGGAGTACTTGTTCGACAGAATTGCTGGACCCAAGACTAACAATTTCTAATTTAATAAGTCTGAAATAGGACCTGAGTATGATCTAATCAACTCCCAGAAACATTGCCATTGCTAAAAAGTACTTGCAAAAGAATATATTATTTTTGGTGGAAGTTGGGTATTTGGGCAACACCCAGGAATACTCCTGGCTCTGCACACAGGAGTCACTCCTGGCAGGCTCGGAGGGCCACATATGAGATGCCAGGGATAAAGCCTCGTCAGCCACGTGCAAGGCAAGCCTTACCTGCAGTGCTGTCACTTCTACCCAAGAGGATTTCTAAATATGAGCAAGTGAAAGCGGAAGACTCACCTCTGTATAATCAATGAAGACAAGGCAATAAAACATTTTCTAAGATTGGCCTTTCCTTAAAGGGGAGTCAGTGTCTCTCTAGTCATTTTCAGCCTCTGCAAAAAAAAAAGCCACATGTTTTCCTGGTGGCCAATCATTTCTGGATATTAACGAGAGCTAATGCAAGGAGGAAAGAGCCAATCATTTATTACTCACATGTATCTCCCACTGGTCTGAAGAAAGGGGCCTCACTCCCAATCTCCAGCAGAAACACTTTACAAGGATTTTCCCACCGGTCCTTAAATCCTTGAGTCAGCAGCATAGGGATCTCTTGGAAGCTCATTAGAAATGCAAAGGGCTAGGTCTCACTCCAAATCTCCTGAACCAGAATCTATATTTTGAAAAGCCTCACAGCAAGGTATAAGCAAAACAAAGATTGAAAGGCACTTCCCTAAGGAAAGAGGTGGAGTTGGAAAAAGGGGGTAGAGGAAGAAATATATTTGCACACACACACACACACACACACACACACACACACAAAACACAATAAAACACATTGTCTGGGAACTCTCCTCTTGCTTTGCTGCAGCCAGAATTAGCAAGAGGGGGCTGGGAAGAAGATACATGCACATAGAGAAACTACATCTGCCTTGTACACACCTCTACAGTCTCACAAATTCAGGTGCCCAGAAGGATCAGGAGGGTAGCACATAATTCATGCATGGATTGGACCAATGGTAGGACACTAAGAGAGACACTTCTGAACAAACAGAAGATATAGTTTTAGGGGGTTTGTTTATTTTTGTTTTGTTTTGAGTCACACCAGGTAGCACTCCTGGTTACTCCTGGCTCTGAGCTCAGAAATTGCCCCTGGCAGGCTCAAGAGATTCTATGGGATGCCTGGAAGAGTCAGAGTCAGCTGTGTCAGCCCTGTGCAAGGCAAATACCCTACCACTGTACTATCTCTTTGGCCCAGAAGATACAGTTCTTCCTAAAAGCTTTTGACTTCAAAACTTTGCAAACACTGTACTAAATGAACAGAAACCAGTTGAACCCTCTTTACCATTTCTTTCTGATGCCTGCCCTAAAGTACTCATACATGGCTTGAATATGTCAGTCCACTAACCAATTGCATGAGACTCTTTTTCCATTTGCTGTGGTTGACGATAAGCAAACCAAGTAGTTTGCCCCCAAAGTTGGAAGCCAGCAGAAAGCAGAGCTGGTAGAGGGGGTCAGGCTGTGTGAACACATTGCTACACAGAGAGACTTCCTGCAGTGAGGCCAGCCCTGAAGGCAGGTGGAAGCAGACTCTGCTAGCAAAAATCAGAGCATCTCAGGCAGGCATATACATCATTTTTCCTCCAAGCTCTCAAAAGTAGCACTAATTAATAGGTAGAAGAATTAGTGCAGGAGTTAAGGTACTTGCCCTGCACATGGCAGATTCTGATTCCATTCCCAGCTACATATGATCTGTGAGCAATGCCAAAGAGTCACTCCTGAGCATCATCAACAGTGCCCCCCCCCCAAATCCCCAGAATATGAAGGAATCACTCTTAATAACCACTAGGATAGTCCTTAGAAAACAGGAGACTTGGGTTCATCACTAGGCTCTCTGATAAGAAGAGTTCAAATGGTCACCCCACTCCAAGGAGCCCTATAGGGTAAATGCAAGTGATGAAAGAAAAGGCAAATGAATCATGTCTTAAAACCAAATATCTACTGGGAGTGGGGGTGAGGGTGAAAAAGATAATCTCCATTTCTATCTCCTTTTATTTTATCTACTGCAAGTGTTAATAACTGTGTGTTAAATGCACTGCTTTCCATGTTGCTATCCATACCCTGATCCATGAATATTTGACTAGGACTAAGGAGAGGAAGGGCAAAAGATGAACTATAATGGCAATGTAAAATCTTTCCTTTTCGGGGCCGGAGAGATAGTACAGTGGTAGGTCATTTGCCTTGCATGCGACCAACCCAGGAGAGACCTGGTTTAACTCCTGGCACCCATAGGGTCGGCCAGTCTGCCAGGGGTGATTTCTGAGTGCAGAGCCAGGAGTAACCCCTGAGCACCACTGGGTGTGGCCCAACAACCAATCAATAAATAAATAAGTAAAGTTTGATAAAAATCTTTCCTTTCGTCACACAGGAAGATTTCTCCAAGTGCCTTTGAGGTTTGTGCAAAGGGAAATGAAACTTAAAAGTATAATCACCCTTATAACATCTCCACAGCAAGGTCCCACTGAAGAAACCATGACTAGATTTACACAAATAAAAACCTCAATACTTGTCAATGAGCTCTCACATACCCAAGGCATTTCTTGTCTTCATAACAACCCAGAAGCTGATTTAGATGAGCTCTATTTTACACACAAATTTTGCATACAAAGCTCAGACAAGAGCAGTGAATGAAACCAATTCGTAAATGAAGATAATCAAACCTGATGAAAAGCAGGATTGATTGGGCTAGGTTTGTTACCTGGAGGTAATTGCCATCTCTTTCCTTCAAAACTCCCACCATGACCTATGGGTGGTTCCTCCAGAGTAAATTAAATGACCCAGGAAATTTTTAGGATTTGTATAGAATCCATTTAGGGCCATGGGGCTGTGCCTGATCCTGGCTCATCTTTCTTCCTCGGGCAGCTGCCAACAGATGTCCTTCCCACAGCAGCCCCAGCCATCCAGATGGCATGAGAGTCTAATTGCCATTGTTAGCACTGATGGTGCATTCCAAAAGAGACGAGAAAATCAGACAGGAGAGAGAACAAATTTCCTCTCTGAGGAGCCACCTACAGCCTGTGTGTGATACAGACAAGCATCCCTCTGTCGCCATAGCCTCTGGGTCTGAGGAAAAAGACTAGAAGTCCCTTCTCACTTTGGAAACCATATGGAAGAAAGTCATTTCAAAAGTTGCCTTTGCCCCTAAGCAGCCCAACTTTGACAAAGGACACTGGCTCCCAAAACTAAAATTCTGATAAGAGCAAACATAAGACACATAGGAATTTCCTTCATTCTTCAAAGGAGCCTGTAACTTAGAATTCCTTGATGAGAGCCATAGGGATAACTCTGGACCACCAGAATATTCCAAAGGGGCCACAGGTGAAAAAATCACATTGGGGAACACAACATTAGGTTAGGAGGCTAACTGGTAAGCCAAGAGATTACAGATAGAAAACAAGATTGGAAAGAGGTCAGGGCTAGGAAAAGGCTGAGAAACATTACATTAGAACAGTCACTTAAGAAAACCTATTATCTGGTAAAGGTATCCATTTCCTGTGAGGTTGCCCAAGGTCCACTGGGTGGATCTCCAGGACATGCAGACTCACGTGTTTAGAGTTCAGGCATCTATAAGAGCCACAGATTTGAAATATCCACATGACCATCAACTGTACAATGGAGAAAATCAGTGTGGTAAAGGTAGTCACTGTCAGTACTAACTGCACTTTGCAGCAAAGAAAGTAAGTATGCATAATATGTAGCAAAAGCATTGTAAATGAAACTAAAGAATGTGTGATTAGTAAGATTCCATTTAGATAATATTCATAGTCATCAACATATTAGAATGAGAATATAGCACAGAGAGTAAGGCACTTGCCCTGCACAAGACTGACCCAAAGTCAATCCTTGACACTCCATATGGTCTCTTCAGCTCTGCCAGGAGTGATCCCTGAGAACAGAGCCAGGAGGCAGCACTAAGTAGAGCCAGGTGTGGATCTCAAAGAAAACAAAACAAAACAATCAGCAACATCAAAAAACTCCAGCTTTACCCCTGAATTTAGGAACACCTTTGAGTGTGATAAAAGTTAATAGGAGCAAATAAATTCTTACCACTTACCAAATGTGGATAATTCTGCTCTCAGGAAGGAAGGAGTCATGCTGGGGTGACTGGAGCTAGGGGCTTCTATAATAAGACAAGAGAGAGTTCTACTATTTGACAGATGAAGATGGCAACCAGGGTTTTCTTCACCATATGAATGCTTTGTGTATTTTCTGTTAATATGTTATTTATACCTGGGGCCAGAGAGAGTACAGTGGATAGGCACTTTGCTTTGCACACATCTGACCCAAGTTCAATCCCTAGCACTTTCTATGGTTTCCCAAGCCCAGGAGTGATCCCCCAAACACTGCAGGGTATGGCCCCAAAACAAAACAAAACAAAAACATGTTATACCTTATATATACACAGAAGAATAACAGGTAGATGTTTGTATGTGTGTGAGAGAGAGAGAGAGAGGAGAGAGAGAGAGAGAGGAGAGAGAGAGAGAGAGAGAGAGAGAGAGAGAGAGAGAGAGAGA
>PVKC010034999.1:0-13585 GCA_004027635.1 Crocidura indochinensis
AAGAAGAGATTTTATAGGTGACCTGCTCCTGCTTCAGCACTTAACCCTCTCCAGCCTGTAAGACCATCACAAAGTCTGTCAAAGTGACTATCAGTGTCTGTGTTTATTTGCCCATGGCTCAGTTTCCTAAGGGCATACAGATATCTCTCTCTCATTCTCTCTCACTTTCTCACTCTCTCACTCACTCTCTCTCTCTCTCTCTCTCACACACACACACACACACACACACACACACACACACACACAAAGGCACTTGCCTTACATCCTTTTGACCACAGTTTGATTCCTCCTAAGCTCTAGTAGAAGTGACCCTGGGCACAATGCAAGGTTTAAGTTCCTGCACATATCAGGAAGTAAACTAAAGCCCAAAAATATCTATACTAAAGTGAATAAATTAATGCCTTCTTTAAAGAAACAACCTTGCTTGCAGAAGACTCAAGCCTGGAACAGGGAGGTGAGTGGTGATCTAGACAGAGCCCCATACCACTTGTTTCCCTTTCCCACATCCTTTGGAATCACAACTGCACACTCAGAAGAATATCAGATTGGTGGAGTTGGTTGCAAGCCAAGACAAATGTCAGATGTTTGTTTCTGAGCCAGGCCTCTTGGCTTCTCAAGCCCAGCAAGCTTAGGACAAGGCAAACTCCCTTCCTGGTCTCCAGCCACAGCAAAAGAACTCCTCAGAGTGCTGCAAATGTTCTTCACTAGATTCCAGACTCCAGGACACAAAGGCTGTGGTCAAACTTGCCAGCAAATCCAAGTTCCTCTAAGGCAGGCATTAAGGACAAATTCCTTACACAGAAAGTATGAGTTTTGTTTAGGAGATAAGAAAGGACAACATAGTTCTGGGACTCTGGCTCATATCTCTAAGCATCCTAAGTCAGCATGAGTCTTGAATGCACCATGACCACAGTTGAAGATAGTCTGGCTAACCTTCGAACCTCCCCATACAACCCAACCACAACCATAGTGGTTAAAACAACAGCCTTGCAAGTATAAGGTCATGGGTTCCATCTCTGATGCCACCACTTGTGCCTAGAGCAATCTCAATCACCCCTCTATGTGTACTTGGAAGTTTGCTGCCATCTGCACCCCTCGCACTGTAGCCTATCCCTAGCTATGCCATAACCCATTGTGCAGGCTAAGTAGTGAAAGAGTGTGCTAAAACTGGAACATTGTATGAGAGCTGGGGTGAGAGCTTGAAAAGCTGGAGTGCTTACCTGGCATGCACAAAGTTTTGGGTTCACTCCCCAGTGCCTTCTGACCTCCCATGCACATAGCACCCTGGGAGGATTCCCACCAAAAAAAAATTGATTTCTAAAATATGGGTCAGGGGAGCATGATTCCCAATGAGCATGTGCAGAAGCAGGATTAAAGGAACGTGACACTGGACTAGAGAGTCACTCAATACACTGAGGACATGCTGTGATTTGGGAGGAAATCCAGGTTAAACCCTGTTACTGAGTGATCCTCTTCTCACAGCAACAGTGTCCCCCTCCTATGGAGCTGGGAGTTTAAACCCTGCACACTACTGAATGTTGTCCCTTTAATACAAGCAGAATTTTTCAAGTAAGGAAAGGGGTGTGGTGTGCAACCCAGAACATGGCCAGCCAGTCATCATAGTCACATCAATGGAAGAAAGGGACGAGGAATAAGATAAGATCAGACAGAATATGGAGTCAGTGATCTGTAGGTTCCCACGGCAATGAGCTTAGCACCAGAATCTCAGGAAAATTTTTGCCATGAGGTCAGGTTTCATCCCAGCCCTGCCTTCCCAGCTGTGGGAATCTGGGGGAAGTGTCTGGCCAAGGCCTGTCACTGGTCTGCTACTTCAGGATGACAGCAAGGCCTGGCAAAGGATAACTTAGAAGGCTAGGTAAGCTCCTGAAAATGGGGCTGGTGCATCCCCTGTGAAATGTGTGAAATGCATCATGTGAAATGCATTGTCATTGCTCTGCACAGAATCTGTGAAAGACAAATAGACTCTGAAAGTGGAGGGCCAGAGAAAGTTCAACAGACAAGGCACTTACTTACACATGGCCAAGCCTGGTTCAATACCCAGTATCAGAGGGGGTGGGGGAATCCCTGGCACCTTTAGGATCCCTGAGCACTAAGCCAGGGCTAAGTCTGAGCCTTTCCAGATGTTTCCCATAAACCCAAAAGGAAAAAAAAGAAAAATATAGATTCTGTTGGGGAGGGAGTGATCACATAGTGTGCAGGGCATTTGCCTTACACACAGCCATCCACGTTTAGTCCCTGGCATCCCATAGAGTCCTCTGAGTCTGCCAAAAGTGATATATGAGCACAGGGCTAAGAGGAGCCTCTAAGTTCCTCCCAAATTTCAAACTCCCCCAAAAAATAGAGGAACATCAGGATCTGAGGGCAAGAAATAACAACCCAGATTTCACTTATTCCACACAGACACCAGAGACCAAAGATACCCTGACAAAAACTTTCTATTTTGTCACAGAGAGAAACATCACTCAGTACAGGAAAGGGGCCCCTAGCTCAGAGAGCCTATAGGTAAACACCCACAAGGGCTATGATAAGACCCAACCCCCTGGCTGGTGGGCACAGGCCTAAGTTGTACCTGTGCTCCTTTCCCTCTAGCAGTGGGGATGGGCCCAGAGTACTGGAGGAGACCCATGGAACATGAACTTCCAGTTCCCATGACAACAATGGGATGTCTTAGCACTGCCTGGTCAGCAGAGGCCAATGAAGAAGAGTCATGGCACCTGCAGAGGGAAAGTCATGCAGGAAGCAAGGGCAGTCAAAAGGTTCAGCAGAGGTCTGGGATGCAGGGAAACCCTAGCAATCATGAGTCTAGGCAGGACTTCTCCTCATGCTTTCTGTTTTGTTTTGTTGTGTGGCTTTTAAAGTAACACTACCAATTCTAAGGACTATTCCTGATTCTGTGCCCAAAAGTGATCCTTAGTGGTGCTCAGAGAACCCTACATGGTGCCAGGATTTAATTGGGGACATTGGTGATGGGAATGTTGCACTGATGAAGAGGGGTGTTCTTTTTATGACTGAAACTTAACTACAACCATGTTTTTAATCAAAGTGCTTAAATAAAGTTGTTTATTTATTTTTTTAAAATCTGGGGGATCGGAGTGGTGGCACAGCAGTAGGCCCTTTGCCTTGCACAAACTGACCTAGGATAGTTTGCAGTTAGATTCCCAGCATTCCATATGGTCCCCCAAGTCAGGAGCGATTTCTGAGTGCATAGCCAGGAGTAACCCCTGAGCATGACCAGGTGTGGCCCAAAAACCAAAAAAAAAAATCTGGGGTGCACTACTATACACAGCAAGTGATTTATCACCATACTATCTCTCTGGCCTGCAAAAAATGTGTTTTTTTTAAGAAGAGAGATAAAAGTTGTATGTCATATTCAGGTCAGAGTAGAATCTTAAACTTCAACAGAAACTGTAAATGAGCTGTATCTCATAACATAACATCCAGAGTGCCTAAAATTCAGCTGGAAATCCTTCCTCAAGCCAACAATAAAGAAGAGCATTTAGATGGGAAATTGTCGTGAATAGACAATAATAGCACATCATAAAGCTTTGTAATTATCAGAAAGAGATTTTAAAGCCTGTTTGAAACTAACAGAAAAATAGGAAGGTTTCATAGAAGAGAGAAAAAAGAAGCAAATAAAAATTTAGGCCTGAAAATCTATTAGCTCAAAGTAAAACATGATTGGTGGACTCAACATCAACCTGAGAGGACAGAGAAAAGATCATTGAACCAACACATTAAATTTGTCATTTTAAAAATATTCCAAAAAAGAGGCAATAGTGATAGCACAGCATAATTGCATTGCCTTGCATGTGGCTGCATGCAAGGTCCATCCAGGATGGACCTTGGTTCAATCCCCCGGTGTCCCATATGGCCCCCCAAGCCAGGAACAATTTCTGAGCATATAAGCAGGAGTAACCCCTGAGCATCACTGGGTGTGATCCAAAAGCCAAAGTAAATAAATAAAGCCATAAAAGCAATATCTGATTCCTCTGAAAAATTCTATCAAACGCTTAAATAATGAACATCAATTCTATGTATGCCCTTACAGAAAATAGGAGAGTAGGAAACACTAATTCATTTAATAACATTTGCATTCATGAGGCCAAAGACAGTGCAAATAGAAAACTACATGCAGAATCTCTGTGAACATAATATTAAAATTATTAACAAAATGTTAGTAAATGGAATTCTGTGATACATAAGGAACTATGCACTTGACTAATTAGTTTCCTCCAGCTATGCATGACTAATTCACTTCCTAATGCCACCCGCTGTGTAAATAGGCTAAAGGAAGAAACATCTGTAAATATATTAGTCATTACAAAAAATATCATTTGACAAAATTCAACAGCCATTAAGAACTCAGAGATGTTGATCTGGATCGATTGCACAGTGAGTAGGGCATTTGCCTTGCATGTGGCCAACTCTAATTCAATCCCTGACTTCCCAGACTTCCATAAGTGATCCCTAAGCTCAGTGCTAGGAATAACCCTTGAGTGCCTCCATGTATGGCCCCAAAACAAACCAAAAACTCCTCACAGATGTATTGAGAATTCTGGGATCTTCTTGGAGTGCAAACAGCCCCCAGTACTGCAGAAGCCCAATAATCACACCACATCACACAGTTGCAACCATGTAAGCAACAACCCAACTTCACTGCTTCACCACTAATCTTGGAAGAGATGCAAACAAGACAAACCACTGAAAATCATCAGATAAGTTGTATAGGCCCTTGAATTTCTGAAGAACACTGCCTCATATGTGACCACATGACACCTCCAAATTCAGCAATACTGACATCCCAGTAGGAACACGTAAAATTAGATGGGAAGTTGTCTAGAAGCCAACTAAGCTCAAAAAATAAAAACAATAAGTCAGAAAATGCAACTAGCAACAAACAGTAAGCTCTCAGAAATGACTTTAATGACTCACATTGTGAGATAAAACAATTTTCACAAATTTTCTTTTACTGAATATTTTTCAATAATTTCATTTTCATTTAGTTGCAGCAAGCACCATAAAACAAAATTTTTTCCTTTTAAGTGCGTAGACTTGGAAAATGGGTAGGGACAATGGTGGAAGGAAGGTCATACTGATGGTGGGATTGGTGCTGGAATATTAAATACCTAAAGCAACTGTATTATGAACAACTTTATAAATTACAGTGTTTAAGCGAAGTTTAAATTTTTTCAGAAAAAAAAATCACAGAAAACTAGGCATTGAGGGATCTTTCTCACTGTAATAGAAATTATCCTTTAAGGGGGCTAGAGAGATGTATAGGTGCTTATCTATATGGTTCCCTGAGCCCTGCCATGAGGAATCTCTAAGCACAGAGTCAGGAATAGGTCCTGCCAAGTCTGGCCTAAAAACAAACAAAATGATTGCCAATTTTTAAAGCTACAATTACTATATTTCATGCTGAGGGGATGAATAGTAACTCTTTCCAAATATGGGGACAGATATAATGATTATTCTACATAGTGCTGAAAAATAGATCAGAAGAACAGAATAGATAAATCATAAGTAGATCTCCACCAATATGTACCCCAACTGGTACTTCACTAAGTAGAGAAAATAGCACTCAGAGGAAAATTGGATTTTTCAACAATTGGTTTTAAAATTAAATCAATCAGAGACTACAAAATAAATTTTATTCCATTTCTAATTTCTTAGATTTTTAATAACCCAAAATGGGTATGTACTTAAATATTAAATATAAGATAGAAAAAGAAAAAATCAATACAAAGCACACAAGATCTGGAGCAGAGCAAAGGTCCAAGACTTGGCACCAAAACTACAGTCCACAAAGAGACAAATGATCAACTGGGATTCATCACAATGAAAAAAATTTGGTCTACAAAAGACTTTCTCAAAAAGTTCACAGAGACACCAAAATAGTACAGAAGTTAAGGTACTCACCTTGCATGTAACCAACCCCAATTTTATCCAGGAGTCATATGCGGTCCCCAAATATGACCAGGACTGACTCCTATACACAGAGCCAAGTTTAACTCTTAAGTACCATTAGGTCTAGACCAAAAACTCAAAACAAAAGTCTAAAACCGGGCCCGGGAGATAGCATGGAGGTAAGGCGTTTGCCTTTCATGCAAAAGGTCATCGGTTCGAATCCCGGTGCCCCATATGGTCCCCCGTGCCTGCCAGGAGCAATTTCTGAGCATGGAGCCAGGAGTGACCCCTGAGCACTGCCGGGTGTGACCCAAAAACCAAAAAAAAAAAAAAAAAAAGTCTAAAACCATAATTAAAGTCTTTAAAAGTATATTTGATAGAGAACTTATATCTAACCATATAGAGTACTCTTGGGTACTCTATACAATACAAAATACTCTATAAAATACAAAAATAACAATCAAATGAAAATCAGAAGTGATTTCTGAGCACACATTCAGGAGTTAACCCTGAGCGCCTCTGGGCTATAGCCCAAAATAATATTAATAATATTGATAATGTTAATAATTAAATACAATAATGAGGAGTCACATGATTCTTCTATCTTGCTGCAGGCACATAAAAAGGTCCAGCGAACCCAATGAAGACTGTGGTGATTAAAAAATAAATAAATAAAATAAAATAAATAAATAAACAAGAGACCGAAGAGATAGCATGGAGGTAAGGCCTTTGCTTTGCATGCAGAAAGATGGTGGTTCAAATCTCAGTATCCCATATGATCCACTAAGCCTGCCAGGAGTGATTTCTGAGCGTAGAGCTAGGAGTAACCCCTGAGGGCTGCTGGGTTACCCCCCCCCCAAATAAATAAATAAATAAATAAATAAATAAATAAATAAAACCAAAAATGAAGATGCCTAATGACCCAGCTATTATATCCATGGTCACTTATACCTCTGCAAAATAATAAAAATAAAAACCTTTTTGCACAAAGATATATATACAAGTTTGTTATGCCTATTTTCACTATAGCAAAAAAATTACATGAACATTCCCAGATGCCTGCCAGTGGGAGAATGTCTAGCCAAATTCAGCCCATGCACACAGTCTGACCCCAAGATGAAGAGCAAAGTACTAAACTGATGATGTACACAGCACCCCAGATGATCATTGGAGAATTACAGATTAAAGAAAGTCAAGGCTGACTTCTAGTTTCCAGTCCAGTTTACAAGGAAACTTAATCAATTTACTAAAGAGTAAAGAGCTAAAAGCAGTGTCTTCCACGCTGAAGAGATAGATGCCAATAGTTCCAGTTTGTCCTGCATAGAAGGCCACACTCAGAAGCCTCGGGGAACTAAGGGAAGACAGAAGAACTCAAATGTGTTGGACAAAGTGCAGATAAGTGTGAAAAGGCAAGGATTCCACAGAACCCAGTTATGTCTGGATTCACACCCACACTTTGGGGGAGGGAGGTTTCTCAATGTGAGTATTGGGGAGGAAATCCCCTTTTGATTCCAACAAGGATGGAGTGGAAACTATAAGCCATATTTGAAACTCACCAAAGCAATCTTAACAAGGACTTCCCTCAAGGAAAACTTTCATCAAGAAATCCTATGCTGTTGAGTTTGAGTTGTTTGAATATAATCAATTTTTAGTAAGGATTGTGCTTCAGGCCAGACACTAACTTTCTAGCTCATTTGTTTAAAAAGCAAGCATGATGGTCATAAACAGAAGCACTAGTTTACCAAGGAAATAAGAAGGTATCCTGGACTCCAAGATGATTTATTACATCACCAAAGTATCATTTAGATAAAAGTATCATCACTACAGTATCTTCAACCCAGCACATCACATACAACTACCAAAAAAACTATAGGTTCAGAAAAATAGTTTCAATGGCTGGAGTAAATACAGGAGATACAGGTTTAATCCTCAGAGCATGGTCTTCCAAGCACTCATGGATACTTTGGAGACCATGCTTATGTCAAATACCCAAGCACCCATGAATGCTTAGGTTGTATCCTAAAGTGTACAAAAATATATATAAGTATATAGAGATGTAGTTCAGTAGTAGAGCACTTACCTTGCATGTGTGAGGCTCAGGATACCAAAAAAAATTTTAATTAAAAGTCATTCAGTTAGGGGCTGGAGCAGTGGTGCTAATTGGTAAGGCATCTGCCTTGTGTGCGCTAGCCTAGGAGGGACTGCTGTTCGATCCCTTGGTGTCCCATATGGTCCCCCAAGCCAGGATCAATTTCTGAGCACTTAGCCAGTAATAACCTCTGAGGATCAAATGGGTGTGGCCCCCAAAAAAAGAAAAAGAAAAACAATATTCATACTCCATCCTACGGTGTGATCTGGTGATGGGGTTATTGGATTAGTCCCTCTTGGATTTCTCTCCCCACCACCTTAGGAGTTTAAGGTAGACAGGTGCTCATTTCTTTGGCCTTCCTCCACTAAGAGGCAAACTCCAGGAACTCAGCTCACTGGCTTTCACCCACGAAAATCAGTTGGTCTTTGTCCAAGGTACTGTCTTCAGTACATAAACATCTCCCCAGTAACTGGAGGAGGAGTCCAAAGTCTATCCTTCGAGGTTAGGTCTATTCTTAAAACTATGGTAATATGGTACATTTAAGAAAACAATGCAGGTCACTTCTATTTGTACCCGCTCAAGGACGAATCCCTTGAGACTAAGACTTAATCAACCTGTATCAGGAAACTGAATCAGGGACTAATCCCTGACCCCTCAAAATCAGGGAACCATTTCATCAATAGTTCATCTTCCCAGCCCAGACCAAGAGAACTCCATGGTTTAAGCTCATTAAAGCCTGCTACTTCAGAAAGCTGAAATTTAAATATACTCTGTCCAAAGGAATTGACCTTCCTTCCAGCTCAATGTTCTTATAAGATTAGGTCTGACACAATGATGTCAGAGGAGGGCCACTCCATCAAGGGACTGTGGGAATAATTTTAGGAAGAAATAGTTTAACATTCAAAGGAATAGTAAATCACCTGGGGATTGTAGATTCTGAGCATGTAGAGAAAATAATAGATTTGTTTTAGTACTCACAATCCGGACCTTTAAGAAAGGTGAAAACTGGGTCCAGAGCTATGGCACAAGTGGTAGGGCATCTGCCTTGCATGCGCCAGCCTAGGACAGACCATGATTCGATCCCCCGATATTCCATATGCCCCCCAACCCAGGAGCGATTTCTGAGCGCATAGCCAGGAGTAACTCCTAAGCGTCACCAGGTATGGCCAAAAACAAAAATAATAAAAATAATTTAAAAAAGAGAGGTGATCATGCCACTGAGATTGGCACACATCACAAAGAAGGAAAACAAGCAGTGCTGGTGGGAATGCCATCTAGTCCAACGTTTATGGAAAGCGATATGGAGATTCCTCCACAACCTGGAAATTAAGCTCCCATACGATCCAGCTATACCACTTCTAGGAATATACCCAAGGAACAAAAATACAATACAAAAATCCCCTCCTCACACCTATATTCATTGCAGCGCTATTTACAATAGCGAGACTCTGGAAACAATCAAGATGCCCTTCAACAGATGAGTGGCTAAAAAAATTGTGGTACGTATACACAATAGAATACAATGCAGCCATCAGGAGAGATGAAGTCATGAAATTTTCCAATACATGGATGTACATGGAATCTATTATGCTGAGTGAAGTAAGTCAGAGGGAGAGAGAAAAACACAGAATGGTTTCACTCATCTATGTGTTTTAAGAAAAATGAAAGACATTTTTTTTTGGTTTTTGGGCCACACCCAGTGATGCTCAGGGGTTACACCTGGCTATGTGCTCAGAAGTCGCTCCTGACTTGGGGGACCATATGGGAAATCGGGGGATCGAACCGCGGTCCGTCCTAGTCAAGCTCAGGCAAGGAAGGCACCTTACCTCCAGCGCCACCACCCGGCCCCTATGAAAGACATTTTTAACAGTATCACAGAGACAAGAGAGATGAGGACTGGTAGGTGCAGCTCATGACATGAAGCTCACCACATAGAGTGATGAGTGCAGTTAGAGAAATAACTGCACTGAAAACTCATAACAATGTGAATGAATGAGGGAAGTAGAAAGCCTGTCTTGAGTACAGAGAGTACAGATGTGGGTGGGGTGGGGAGGAGGGAGATCTGGTAAATTGGTGGTGGGAGTCTTGCACTGGTGAAGGGGGGTGTTCTTTTCATGACTGTAATCATACGATTATAATCATATTTTTAATCACGGTGTTTAAATAAAGATAATTTTTTTTTAAAAAAAAAAGAGGTGAAAACATAGCTCAAATTTTATTATGTTACACCTGGAAAATTAGAACACATCAGGGAAGGAAGCTTCAGAAGTACTAACTGAGGCTTCATTAGTGCATTTATAGATTTCCTTGTTAAGCTTAAAGAGGAAAAATCAATGTTAACTCTGGAAATGCAGGGCAGGACTTTTGAAGGTATGTTTGATTCAGGGACAGAAGTATCTGTGATTTCTTTATGAGAGTGATTCTGATATTGGGCCCTATAGTAAATTCGAAAAAAGATTGGAAGGGATAGGAGTGGTCTTTCCTCCAAATTACTTTTGTCCGAGAGCTTGATATTTGAAGTACATAGGACTGGGGGTGGGGGGGTGGGAGGGTTATATTTATACCTGATGTAGGTCTATTTTTTGGGGGGGTCACACCCGGCAGTGCTCAGGGGTTACTCCTGGCTCCATGCTCAGAAATTGCTCCTGCCAGGCACGGGGGACCATATGGGGCACCGGGATTCGAACCGATGACCTTTTGCATGAAAGGCAACCGCCTTACATCCATGCTATCTCCCGGGCCCCGTAGGTCTATTTTTTTAACATATAGGGACATATTTACTTAACAAATGGGGAGCAGAATATCACATACCTCATCAAAACACCCCCAGGATGTTAATTAGGAGGTTTCTCCTTTTAATTAGGGCCACTAGATTAAAGTACCCAGAACCCATTCCCATTGAATGGAAATTCAATGTTTCAATCTGGATTCCCCAGTGGCCCATCCATGGCACAAAATTTGAGGCACTTAGAAACTTAGTCGATGAATAGTTGAGTTTGGGACACTTTAAAACCTTTTTCTCTCATTTTTCCAGTAATTATTATTAAGAAACCATCAAGTAGCTAGAGACTTTTAACTGATCTAAGGTCTGTTAATTCTCAAATAGTTTTGATGGGCAAGATGTAGAATGGCTAACCTTCACCAGTAACCAATCCAAGAGACTGGCCTTTGATAGTAATTGATATATGTAGTTTTATATATTTATATATATATAGTATTATATATATATATTTTTATAGTATTTCTATACATTCAAAAGACAGAAAAAGATTTGCCTTTTCAGTTTCTTCTCTTAATAATAGGCCCCTATGCAGTGATTACAATGGATGGTTTTGCTTCAGGGCATGGCAAATTCACCCACAATGTTTCAATACTTTGTTGATGTGGTTTTACTTCCATCTTATAAAATGTTTCCCCAGGCGAAGAACTACCACTGCTTTGGCATTGACTTACTTCAAAGAGTGCTCCCAACATCCAGACGACTCAGCAACAGTCTGCATGCAGGGCAGATCACTCCACATTTAATGGTATGCTGAAACTAGAGGATGCGTCACATCAGCCTGTCATCAATGAAAGAAATGCACAGAATCCAGAGTCTTTAAATATAAGAATCTGATACCAATAATAGCTAAGGTGCGAAAAAGTTTCACCGGGACCACAGAGAATGACTCGGGTTGGACACACTGGTATGCCTGGAACCCAGAATCGGTCTTATCCCAATAAACTTCTGGGGTGAGGCCTTTTTGTAATCAGGTCAAGGATTTTTTTCCATTTTCCCCATTTTTCTGGGTCTATGCAAACAATGGCGATTGCCACTATCACACCTTTACTATATTTTTTTTACACTTATCTTCTAAGGAAAAAAATACAATTTACTGAACTTAAAAACAAATAACTGTAGTAGAATGCCTGTCTCGAATACAGGCAGGGGACTGGAAGGGGGAGGGGTAATGTTACACTGGTGAAGGGGGGTGTTTGTTTATGACTGTAACCCAACTATGATCATGTTACTTAAATAAGAAATATATTAAAAATGTTTCCCCAGGAATATTTGATGCATTACATGGATGACATCTTACTGTCATCTCAGTGTCATAAGGAATTGCACTGCATTTGTGTATTTGTTGTCATCTCCTTGCGGGGTGTTGTTTTAACAATAGACACAGAAAAAATCCAGACTTTACCTCTATTTTAATAGTTTGGATTTTTATTAGAGCATACTTCCATGTGTTCCCAAAATTTTTTATTTCTTGGAAAAATCTGAATTCATAATGACTTTCAAAAACTCTTAGGTAATAAAAATTGGATCCATCCCTCCCTGTCACTAAGAATCTCAGACATCAGAAATCTTTACTCATTTATCCGTTTTTGACATCTGCAGATAAATGTAGGGTGCAAGATTTCCTTTAAGTGTTTGTTTCTTTTGGTTTTTTGGGGGTTTTTTTGTTTTTGTTTTTGGGCCACACCCGGTGACGCTCAGGGGTTACTCCTGGCTATTCGCTCAGAAGTCGCTCCTGGCAGGCACGGGGGACCATATGGAGAACCGGGGGATCGAACCGCGGTCCGTCCTAGGTTAGCGCAGACGTCTTATCTCCAGCGCCACCGCCCGGCCCCCCTTAAAGTGTTTTTTAAGAAGAAGAACTAAAAGTCAATAATAGGGTTTATTGCAGCACTGTGACACACAGCAGGATTCCTTTAAAGGAAACTACCACCTGTGCTCTTAATACATTTGAAATGTTTCTTCAATGGCAAGAAGATGACAAAACTACAGACCTATGTGGCTTTTTATTAGAAAACCTTGACCTATCACAATACACTCTAAGAACAACCAAGAATAATACAAATTATTCTCTTTTTTAAATTATTATGGTGAAATGGAAAAGGGTCGTTGCACAACCTACTGTAAAAATATGACAAGAAAACGGTTTAAATTATGATCAAGCAATTTCAGAAATAGCTAACGTCTGTAAAATCTTCAGTGGCCTATATTCTTTTTTATGCTTCAAAGAAACTCGCTGCTATTAATATAACTGTTTAACTGAATGCTCTTTAAAAATGTTTATAATAGGGTCCAGGAGATAGCATGGAGGTAAGGCGTTTGCCTTTCATGCAAAAGGTCATCGGTTAGAATCCTGGTGCCCCATATGGTCCCCCATGCCTGCCAGGAGCAATTTCTGAGCATGGAGCCAGGAGTAACCCCTGAGCACTGCCGGGTGTGACCCAAAAACAAACAAAAAAAAACAGAAAAGAAATGTTTATAATAATGTTCAAACATTTTACTAACAGAAAGACAGCTGCAGGATGAGAAACTCCTACACATTACAATATTTTCCATTAGACTCCTAATACAGTACTCATAATGTCTTAACAAATATTTTAAATAATTCATTTTCCATTTGATTTTACCTATCTATATCTTCTAATGTCTCCACAGAGATCATTGGGTATGGCATCTGAATGCAATAGACTTTTTCTACAGTGCTCATTACCATATTCTAGTCTTAAAATTATTATTGCTTTAAGAGTGTTCTATGAGCCTTTCTCCTTCTTCTCTCCTGACGTGGCCAA
>PVKC010035000.1:0-13555 GCA_004027635.1 Crocidura indochinensis
AAGGAAGGAAGGAAGGAAGGAAGGAAGGAAGGAAGGAAGGAAGGAAGAAGCAAAAGGAAGGAAAGAAGGAAAAGAGGGAGGAAGAAAAAGAGGGAGGGAGTGAGGGTGGGAGTAAACAGCAGAAGACAGAAAGAGAGAAATCATATTTCTTGCCTAACCTACTAGGAAGAAATGTTCAAAGAATAAATAATGAAAAAAGCATTGGTTAAAAACTGCTGAACTACATGAAGAAAGAAAAGGTTAAGATAAAATTCAAATTCAAATTTGTATTTCTTATTTTAATTTATTAGATGTATGTTTCCTTTTTATATAACAAATTATTCCATTGTAAATAACAAATTATGTCAATCAATGAATAAAATATTATAATTTGAGCTCCATTTATCAAAATGCATTATGCATAAATACAGTACAACAATACTACGTATAAATATGATGATTACTTTTCATTTGTAGCAATATGCAGTAACCTTGAAGGTATAAAGTAAGACAGATGGGGAAAGAAAAACAGCATATGATCTTACACAATGTGAAATATAAAAGTATGAAGCAAATGAACAGCAAAAAGAAAAACAAACTCAAATGCAGAGATGAAGAGTTCTAGAGGGAAAGGAGTTTTGGAGGTTAGTAAAACAGGTAAATAAGTTTGATTTTATGGTAATGTAACAAATTACCTGTGGTAGAGATAATAATATTGCATATTCATAGATCAACTACAAAGCTAGATAGATACCTGAACCTCATAAACTACTACAAACTAATGTAATGTCAATAAAATAATTGTTTCAAAAGAATACTAAACAAATGCTAAGGGGGAAGTACCTCAAATGTTAGAATATGTATCCACACATGTGATACATTTCACCCCAGCATGTCATGTATTCCAGATACTCCTGGATACACACCCAGAATTGCAACAACAATTGTGAAAAACTAAAATAAATTTTAAGTCCACAAATTCAGTAATAGAATGACATGAACAAATTCATTATATAGACAAATACAGTCTATTAGGACAGACTGAAATGACAGTAAAGTGGGTAAAATGCATGCCTTTCACACAGATAACTGAGTTTGATTCCTGGACCCCAATTCCCACCTACCAGGAGTAATCTCTGAGCAGAGTCAGAAAGAAGTTCTGAGAACTTTCAGGTATCTACCCAAAACAAAAGCAAACACAATAAAAATCCAAACACTATGAAACCCACACTATAAATAATGCCTAATATAAAAGGCTGGATAAAATTTAATTAGGCCAGTAAATTAGTAAAATTAAATCAGTTTTACCTTGAAATCAGAAAGTCTCACATCCAAGTTGATTCACTGATAAATTCTTCTTAGTCTCTTAAAAAGCAATTATACCCATTATCTGCAATTTATTTAGAGAATATAAGCAAAGAGAATACATCCTAGCACATTTTATGAGACTAGTATTATCTTACTAGTAAAACTTAAAGTTATATTATAAAATAAAATTATAAATAAACATATTATATATTATAAATATAACATCTCTCATAAATACAGAGGTAATATATTTTTGTACCATCACTCTGGAGCTAGCTTTATTTATTCTTTTAAAATTACTTATTTAAACACCATCGTTACAGACATAATCTTAATTAGATTTTTTTGTTTTAGCTCACACCTGCCAGTACACAGAGGCAAAAATTCTTAAGAAAACCTTCAAAATTTAAGTCCAACAAACTATCAGAAAAATCAAATACATCAATAACTAATCCCCAAAACCAAATTGTGTTTCTCTCAAAAAAAAAAAAAGTCCAGCACAACTTTCGAAATTCTATTGCAATTCTTTCTGTCAGTCTAAAATGTTATATCACATCAGAAATGTATCAAATCTAACACAGAAATTTTAAAAAAGGGTAAGCTTGATAGAGACTACTAAAATAAATCTAGAGCAAACTTCTTAATGGTGAAAAATAAAAAAAAATTCTCAGTAAAAACAAGTACAAGGCACTCTCATTTCTCTTCTCTGAGTAAACCAAGAAAAAAATTAATTTATACATATTACAATTGAAATCACAAAACTGATTTCTCAGGTGATATAATTGTGTATATAGAAAACCCAAAAGAATCTACAAAAAATCCTGAAAATAAGTGATAATAGCAAGATTGCATTATAAAAGGCTTATAATCAAAATTCAATTAATTTATTTACTATATACTAACAACAAATGTAATATATGAAATTAAAAACATTAAATTATAAGGTGATGAGATAAGACAACCTGCTCTAAGATCAAGTTTTTGCCATTTCCTTTTTGTCAGGATGTCATATCAAAACTGGCTCAAGTTGGTGTCCCAGAAGGACACCAGAATGACCCAGAGGGAGTTTGGTTCCTGAAGCTGTGTGGAGAACTATGTCTGTTCTATGTCTGAGATCTAGGGATCAAGGTGAAATGGTTACAGTCTAATCACATGGAGTCTAAGTTGGTTCATGACTTTTGTTCAAGGTGGGAAGCATCCTGTACTGTAAAATGTATGAGTTTTTTTCCCTAGTAGATAAGAGCTTATTTCTATACGTAAAAATTCCCCTTATTTAGTATGCCTTTGCAGAAAAAAATGGTGCTGTATTATATTGCTGATGCATTTGGGGTTGAGAGTGTCAGGCTCCATCATTTCTGTGCCCTGGTTTTGAGCTAAGCTTCTATCCCAGACAAAACTTTTTCTTGTAGGTTTTGTACCAAGCAGAACCAAAACAGGTAAAGTTAAGGAAGAGAAGAAAACAAAAACAAGACAAAAAGTAGAAAAAGATCTAAGAGCAGGTTGCCTTATCTCATCACCTAACAGTAAGATGAAATCAGAAGTCACGTCATCTTTTTATTTGTGCAAAAACCAGAATTGCTGACTACCGAAGACTGACTGTAACAACAATGACTCGGCAGAACTTATCCTGGGACCAATAAGAAAGACCCTAGCCTTGGCTTTTGCCTACAATCTGGTTTTTTTGTTTTGTTTTGTTTTGTTTTGGGGTTTTTTTTTTTTTTTTTTGGTTTTTGGGTCACACCTGGCAGTGATCAGGGGCTACTCCTGGCTCCATGCTCAGAAACTGCTCCTGGCAGGCATGGGGGACCATATGGGGCACTGGGATTCGAACCGATGACCTTTAGCATGAAAGGCAAACGCCTTACCTCCATGCTATCTCAATCTGTACAGCAACCAAGATCTCTAATTCCAGAGGTCTGACTGAGACAGCTGCAACTGAGCAGAACTTCTAGAAACATAATGAAATACTCTATCCTAGGCTTCATCCTAGGATAGGTACAAACACCAAGACCCCCAATTGCAGAAGACTGCATGGAGGTAAGGCGTTTGCCTTTCATGCAAAAGGTCATCAGTTCGAATCCCGGTGCCCATATGGTCCCCCGTGCCTGCCAGGAGCAATTTCTGGGCATGGAGTCAGGAGTAACCCCTGAGCACTGCCTGGTGTGACCCCCCCCAAAAAAACAGTGTTGGAATAGAACAATAAAGAAATACTCTATCCAACGCTCCATCCTATGCACCCATGCAAATACCAAGACCTCTAGTTACAGAGGCCTGATTTTATCATCCACGACTGAGCAGAAACTTTCTAGATATCACAAAAGGACCTAGGGGAGAGTAAAAGAGCATGTATGGAGCCTATAGTTATTCACATGACAGTATTCTTCAAGGACAGAGAAACCCTGTATCTCTTAGGCCAGGGAAATTCCCTTTCTAGTTTCCCAAATATTTACTGTGTCTATTCAAAAGAGGGGAAAAAAGGAGGCGCATTTTTTCTTTTTTTCTTTTTATTTTGGACTCGTGATTATTGCTTGGTTGTTGTCTCTATTGTGGTGGTGCTTTGAGGGTTTTATTAATTTTTATTTTTTGTATTTTTGTGATGTTTTTCTTCATTTTCCCCTTTCTTCTATTAAATTGATATCTATAACCCTCTAGATGGACCCCTCCTGAATATTTTTGTTTGTTTGATTTTTGCTTTTTTGTTGTTGTTGTTGTTGTTGTTGCTTTCTTTTTCTTTCCCTTCAAACAGAACCTCATAACTTGAATCATCTCATTCGGTGTCATAAATTGAGAGGTAAAAAAATGGATGGTACCAAGACCAACCAGTTTTATGAACATTGAGCAGAAATTAAAAAAAGGATCAGTCTTAAACACCAAATCCAAAACTAATGACAACAGAAGTGATACCCATTCTACAACAAGCAGACACAAAAGGGACCTATTATACCAGTAGCCCACAGGGTAAAGGAGAAGGAAATAGAATGCATGCTGGAAACAGGGTTGGAGGGAGGACAATACTGGTGGTGGGAATACCCTACGTTCAATGCAGCTATGTACCTAATATTACTGTGAAAGATTTGTGATTCATTTTGGTCACAATATTGGTCTACATATTCATATAATAAAATATATACAGGATATCTATAAGAAATTCTTTAAGATTTTAGTGAATTAAACCAAAAACTAAATAAATGAAGAGATATTTATCTTTATGTGTATGAATATAAACTATTATTTTCAATATATCAGTTTTGCCAGTTATATACATATATTCCATGTAATTTTAATCATATTTCAACATATTTTTAATACTAATCAATATACATTTTTAGGTTCTTGGGAAAAATGACTGAGAAGACTCTAGCCTCTCTTCTAGGTATTTTCTTTTTTTTGTTTTTGTTTTTGTTTTTGTTTTTGGGCCACACCCAGTGACGCTCAGGGGTTACTCCTGGCTATGCGCTCAGAAGTCGCTCCTGGCAGGCACGGGGGACCATATGGGAACCGGGGAATCCAACCGTGGTCCGTCCTAGGCAAGGCAGCAGGCACCTTACCTCCTGCGCCACCTCCCGGCTCCCTCTTCTGGGTATTTTCAGCTATATGATTAAAGAATTGAAATATAATCCTTAAAATAGGACAACAGAGAACTAGATGTACATAACCTCACCTGTAACACCAACCTCTATCTGCTGTCTTCTAGTTTGGGCAGGCACAAGCCCTAGAATTTTTATATATGTCTAAAATTTTCAGTACTTGTATAAATATCCTACAGTTATATCTACAACCTTCAAATATAATTTTTGGACCTACATTTCAAGCCATGAGTTAAGAGCAGTCAATTCAACACACATTTGCAATATTCAGCATACATTATATATAATATGTAATATGTTCTTATATATACTAGAAAAAATTTACAATTTTAGGCCATATCAGACAAAATAATGTTAATCTGCATGAGGAAACAAAGGGAATTGACCTAGATTAAGGAGCAAATCAAAATCCAGGGAAAAGTTTAAATGTATTAGAATTTTATGGCCTGTCTGAAAAAGAGTTTAAAATAATTAGAGCAAATTTAAATAAAATCATAAAATAAAAGTACAAAAAAATCTTAAACCCAATTCACATTAAAAATGCAACTACTGGGCTGAAGCTATATAGTACAGCAGATTATGGCATTTGCTTTGTATGAAGCCAAGCAGGTTCAATACCAGGATCCCATATGGCAGACCCAGCCATATGGGTCAGAGATGTAGCTCAAGTGATAGATCATATACAAGGTCTATGTAAGTACATAAATTTCATCCCTCCTTCATCCCACTACCACCATCCTTGAGCACTGCTGTGTGGAACCGTACCAGTTTTATTTTATTTTGTTTAAATGAAGGTTCAATGTGCTAAAGAAAAACAAAACAAAACACGTCCAACGAACATTAAGTATTGGAAAATAAACGTAAAATAAAATACTATAAACATTTAGATAAAATTAAATTTTATAGAAGTGCCATGTAATTATCCCCGTAATTTTCTATAGAAAATCATAAAGAAAAATGTGAGTGCAGAAAGATTTAGAATATTTTAAATGTTATGAATCTGCTTTTATTATTGTGATGAATACATATTTTATTCAGGATGTGCCTCTTAAGCATTGCTCAGGGACCCAAAGTGATATTTGGCTAAATGGACTGCATTGTCAAGGGCCAATGGTATTGGGGGGATACTGAAAAGTGATGCCTACTATTTGTTTGCATTATACTATGAATGAAAATAATATACATGCATGATGGCTTAAGGTATTTGGAAAAATATACTTTCAATTTTTGTCGTAATCCTCAAAGAAGTCTAAAAATATAGTCTTTAGAAAAGTAAAGTATTTTTAAATAATTTTAATATAAATAGAAGCACCCCATATCTTCTCACATATGTGGCATTTCTGTTGCTCTCATTCTTTTATGTAGATGAAGATTTCCATCTGGCATCATATTCTTCTGCCTGAAACTTTTCCTTTAACATTCTTTTAATACAGATTAGCTATAATTGTAAAAAATATTATATTATGTATTTATTTGGTTGATTTTGGGTCATATCTACTGAGCTCAGGTCTTCCCACTGCTGCTGCACTTAGAAATCAGTCCTAGTGAGACTGGGGGCTCCATACACAGTGTGGGGGTTGAATATGACTCAATTTTTTAGGTGAGCACCTTACCTGCTATCACAACTCTCCAACTCAAGACTCTTTTGTTTTTAACAATTCCTTGGTTTCATTATAATATTTAGGAACACTTTTAAAATAATGGTCACAAAATTCTAGGTTCACATTTTTCCCATCTCAATATCATAAAGATGGCATGTACTACCAATAAGAAATCTGCTGTTGTTCTTATCTTTGTTCTAGACATGTCTTTATATTTTTACTTGATTTGGTGATTTTTGTTGACTAATTTAAAACTTGGTAGTTATTATTTAGTATAACAAAGTTTAAAAAATATTTCCTTGGCAATCACATGTTTGAATCGGGCCAGCTCTATACATTCAATCTTTTCTCAAATGACATGTAAACAGAACCATGAAAGGCTATTACTACACTACCCCAGGAAGCCAAAAACTGCCCATCTTGGGAGAGTGAACTAAACCCCCTATCCTGTCAAAGCCATGCCTGCCAGCTGCATCTACCAAAATTACCATTTCCCAGATGGCCCCACACATCACTGACCCTCTATGATGTCCTCTAGGGATACCAATCTGACCAAACTTTAGTTGCATTGTTATTGTGGGTGATAAAACCAGAGCTTTTTGGAGCAAATGTGGACAATCTCCCTCCCATACCTTCCTTCTTCCAAGAGGCCTGGCAATTGAGTACATGCCCCTAAAAGTCATAGTATCAATGACAGTAATTTGAATCACCAGACACCTTCATTTGTATAATGTTGTCATCCCTGTAGAAACACATCAGCTTAACAAAATGGACAGATCACAAAAAACTTTGTGTAATTATATTAATTATATTAATAGCTTCATTAGAGATATAATAATTTTCACCAATATGCTTGCTACTATAATTTTTCTTTTTTTAACTTTCTTTTTATTTTTCTTTCAGTCTTTTTAAATAATATCTTTATGTAAACACGATGATCACAAACATGATTGCAGTTGGTTTCAGTTATAAAAAAAAAAAAACACCCCCCTTCACCACTTCTACATTCTCACCACCAATACTCCCCATTTTTCCTCCCCCACTCCCTGCTAGTATTGGAGACAGGAATTCTACTTCTTTCAGCTTTTTTCAATAATGTTGCTTTCACTTACCTAAAAACAAATTTATTATGATCAACTATGCCAACTATGTGGTGCAGTTTCTTTAAGTAAATTTAAAAAAATTAAAGAATATATTTTTATTATAGATTTAGGAGACAGTAAATTTCAGTAATCTCTGCTCTCACTGCTAGGTGATAAAACAGGATTTGGCTTTGAAAGATTATTATTCCACAATGTCAAGAACAATCTCAACTGAATGTTAGGAAAATAAAAATGAACTAAAAAAATCCACAACAGTCTTTATTTACAATGGCAGAACTGCTGGTTAGTATTAACAAAAATATAAAATGAAGAATGAAATATTTCAACAGCTATTGTTCACTCCTATATTGGTCATGAGTTTGAAAGTGATATGAACAATTCTATTGCTACTTACTACTTCCATTTGTACTGCTTACTTAAATGATGTTCCCCCTTTTTTGGGAGGTCACACCCAATGACGTTCAGGGGTTACTCGTGGCTCCTGGCTATGCGCTCAGAAATCAGTCCTGGCTTGGGGGACCATATGCTATGCCGGGGGATCAAACCACAGTCCGTCCTAGGTTAGTGCATGCAAGGCAGACACCCTATCGCTTGTGTCACCGCTCCAGTCCCTTTAAATGCTATTTATATCTTCAAGGAGCTTGCTTTTTGCTAAAATTGTTAAATCAAACTTTATTTTCCAGTGGTCCAATTCCACAATGTCCCTACATTTTAGATTTCCAGAGGACATGAAAGTCATAAAGGGCTCTTGCTGAGATGCTCAATTTACTTTTGGAAATTAATCAATTCCTTTACACATTGATTCTGTATAGTAAGAATTAAGAGGCCAGGTGGTAGTCTCCAGTACTGACTCTCATGGCTCTCTTGAAGAAGATATTCATCAATAATGAGAATTCAAACCTCTAAAATTTCACCTTAATACAGACTATAAAATATGATGTTCTATAACAAAGAGTAGTTAGACCAGTAGAATAAAGTATAACTAGAGGAACTGAATAGATTAAAAGCTGGATTTCAGAACTTTTGTTTGTTTGTGGGCCACACCTGGTGACGCTCAGGAGTTACTCCTGACTATGGGCTCAGAAATTGCTCCTGGCTTGGGGAACTATATGAGACACCGAGGATTGAGCTGTGGTCCATCCGAGGCTAGCATGCACAAGGCAGGTGCCTTACCGCTTGTCACAGCTGTTTTAAAGTATTCAACCAAACTAAGGACTAAAGAGTAGGCTAGCAAATTATTTCCATACTTCGAAGACATTCTGCTACACTTAGAAGATCCCTTGATCTTAACACAATGCCTCTTGGGTGTGAGGCTGTATACCTATAATAAGCCATCTACTATGTACAGTAGCTTGCCAGGGTATTCAGAATCCAGATAAGTGGACATCTACAGAAAAGGGTAATAGATAATCAAAAGCTTTCACTTTGTTCATTAAGACATGATTATTTCTGTGACCATTTTGTTTTTATTGTTCAGACTATTCAATTGCAAGATTTTGCTGTCACAAATTTATTAAGGGCCCCTTTTTACAGAAATTTAAGCAACTATAGTTAGTAAAGACTGAAGATGCAGTTATTTCCCCTGTTAGCAATTAAGCATAATGAAAATCTGTTTGGTAAACAAGAGTCCTTGGATAAATATGTGCATTAATTAGTGTACCCACCATACAGATTTTCATTAAGTATTTAAACATAGTAAGTTATTTTATTACAAGTTTACACATCTGGGAAATGTGTGTTACATGTAATAATATACTGCACATTGCTTTTTAAAATGAATATTAAAGGATTACTTTATGCAAAAGTGCATTCTTGTAGTAGATTCAAATTTTCATGGAGGAATGAAAAGAATTACATACTAAAGTGGGGGATCACCATTGAAAATGCAAAAGATGTTATTGTTCCAGAATGGCTACCAAAAACAACCCCAAATCACACAAAATGGTCAATTTTCAACCTCTACACTGCTGTGCTAAGGTGAAAAATCCTAAGAGTACCAAGAACTCTGAGTCTTATGAATACCAATACAGAATAAAGAGAAAAGGTTTATTGATTGTGTATTCCACCTTCCTTTATGCTGAGAGAATGACATTGAGAATTGTAAATCAAGAATTTAACTAAAAATATTATAAAATAGTAACATCAAAATAGGAGCAACAGTAGAATTTGCCTCTACAATTAGCATTATCATTGTAGCTTTCTACTTAATCAGAGTCCTGAAATGTTAAACAGGTTGTTAACATTTTATAGTCTCTTTACATTTTAATTATATTTAATCACCGTGTTAACTGTAAAGTATTATACCCCTGATTAACAACTGTAATGATGGAAAATAAAGAGTTTGCTTAAGACAACCTAAGTAGAATTTTATAAGGTTAGAATCCTAATCATTTTATCAATCAGTATTAAACCTAAAGATGCCTTTATATTAGCTGGTTCAGCATTGTCATAGTTACTGTTTCTCCTGTGGGTTTTTTTCTCCTTTGTTTCTCCTTAATTGTTTTGTTTTATGTGAAATGCATACTTTAGGGTTGATTTTAACTTCTTTTCTCATTTTCTGTTCTTAATTTTATTATATAATTTCAATTTTTTTCAATGATTGATCTAAGATTGAAATATACATTTTGATGTAATTCCAATTCAGACGAATCCCATCAAAATATAACAACTTCGTTTCACCATAACTTTATGTATGTCCTCCTCTCCTCTTTACATTATTCTTGTTATATGTAATTGCATTTATTAATCTAAATCCTACATAAGCAACACAATTACTGTTTTTATGAAATCTCATGTTATAGTTATATATTCTTTTTCACTGAACTGAAATTTACCATTTCAGGTGCTATTCACTTCTTCCTCTGTGTTTTAGTCACTGATGTAAATTGTTTTCTTTCAAACTAAGAACTGCCTCTAGTCAACCTGTAAGACATTTCCCTAGCAACAGACCCTCTTGGGTCTTACTATTTTAAAGAGAAAAAAAATATTCACTATTTTAAATGAAATAGACTTCAATCTTTTTCCTCCTCTGATTCATGTTTTGTATAAGGAAATGCAACAACTAAAATAGCGTCCAAAAACATCAAGTACCTAGGAATCATCACAATAAAAGAGGTGCGAGATCTATTATATAAAAACCTAAAACAATGTAAAAACTTTAAGACCATAAGAAATAGAACTATATACCATGTTGTCAAAATGACCATTCTACCTAAACTACATTCAACATAATTCCTATCCTAAATTTTTAAGAAGACAAAATCTTTAAAGAACTTTGAATAGTCAGTTATAAAAATTGACTGTATGGAATCAGAGAAGACTTCAAATAACCAAAATTATACTGAAAAAAAATAAGAAACTGGCTGCATCTCATTACCTAATTTGATCAAAATAGTGAGTACTTGAATAAAGACAAACTTTCTAACCTATGGGTCTAATTACAAACCTCCATGTATATGGTCAGCAAATTTTTGACAAAGGAGCTGAGAACATGAAATGGAATAATAATAGCCTCCAACAATTTGACTTGGGACAATTGGGTAATCTTGTGTAAGAAATTGAAACTGAATGAATACTTACCTCACACCTCACACAGAAAGAATCTCAAACTAAATCAAAGATCTTGAAACATACATGACTCTATAAAGTACATCAAGGAAAATCTATGTAAAATGCTCCAACACCTACCATTCAAAGGACTCTTTAGTAATATTACAAAAGTTGAAGAATCAAAACTAACAAATAAGACTACATAAAAGGGGCCCAGAAGATAGCATGGAGGTAAAGCGTTTGCCTTTCATGCAAAAGGTCATCGGTTCGAATCCCGGTGCCCCATATGGTCCCCCGCGCCTGCCAGGAGCAATTTCTGAGCATAGAGCCAGGAGTAACCCCTGAGCACTGCCAGGTGTGACCCAAAAACCAAAAAAAAAAAAAAAAAAAGACTACATAAAAATAAAATGCTTCAGTGTGGGAAATAAATGGACTAAAACTGTAAGATAAATAAATGAATGAGAAAGATATTTTTAATAATATTTTAGACACCATAATTACAAAGATGCTTGTAGTTGGTTTTCATTTAAAAAAAAAAGAACACCTCCCTCTACCAGTTCAACCTTCACACCACCAGTGCCCCCCATATCCCTCCTTCCCCATTCACTGCCTGTATTTGAGATTGGTATTCAATTTTTCTTACTCACTTGTCATATAGTAGTAAATGTAGTTATTTCTCTAACTGCACTCACCACTCTTGTGGTGAGCTTCATATCCTGGGCTGATCCTTCCAACCCTCATCTCTATTGTCTCTGAATATTATTACAATACTGTCTTTTTTGTTTTACATCCCATAGATGAGTGAGTCTATTGTGTATCTATCTCTCTCCCTCTGACTTATTTCACTCAGCATAATAGTTTCCATACCAATCCATATATAGAAATATTACATGACTTCATTTGTTTTTTAATGCTGCATAGTATTCCATTGTGTATATGTGCTACAGTTTCATTAATCATTCATCTGTTGTCAGGCATATGGGTTGATTTTAGATTCTGACTATTGTAAATAGTGCTGCATGAATATAAGCATGCAGAAGGCATTTTTGCTTTTTATTTTTGTGCTCCTAGGGTATATTCCACACAGAGAATGGGAGAAACAATTCCTACCTAGTTCCCATCAGATAAGGACTAATACCTATGAAACACAAGGCATTGACAGAACTTAACAAGAAAAAAATTTAACTCCCTGAAAAAATGAGAAGAAATGAACAGACACTTCCTCAAAGAAGAAATAAACAGTCAAAAGGCACATGAAAAAATGTTTCACATCACTAGTCATCAGGGAGATGCAAATCAAAACAACAATGAGGTACCATCTCACACCAAGAGATTGTCACACATCACAAAGAAGAACAATCAGTGCTGATAGGGATATGGGGAGAAAGGAATTCTCATTTACTGCTTAGTGGGAATGCCATCCAATTCAGCTTTTATGGAAAACAATATGGAGATTCTTCAAAAAACTGGAAATTGAGTTCCTATCTTATCCACAAAAAATATTTTCAATCAACACATCAGATAAAGGGTTGATGTCTAGAATATCAAAGTACTCACAAAGATTAATCCCCAAAAATCTAAAAACCCCATCAAAAAAAGAGGAGAAGAAATAGACACAGCTCCAAATAAAACCAACTATTGGCCAACAAGCTCATTATTACTTATCATTAGAAAAATCCAAATCAAGACAATGAGATATCATCTTATACCAGTGACAATGGCACATATCAAAATACTAGGAACAATATTGTCTGAGATTTGATAAAAATGAAACTCTCGCGAGAGCTGGGCCTGGAGAAGCCACATGCCAGGAGTTGGTCCCTTGCACTGGTATGTGGTGGGCACTGGGCTGGACAGCTAGCCAAAAAAACCCTGGACTGCCAGTCAGTCCGGGGGTCCATATTCCCCTAGAATAGTCTTCATGGCCTGATCTGGTAACCTGGGCCTTGGGGGAGGGAATGGGGTGGAGGAAAACTCGCCCCTATCCATTCATTCAAAAACTGCAGAGGTGAGAGCTGGGCCTGGAGAAGCCACATGCCAGGAGTTGGTACCTTGTACTGGTATGTGGTGGGCTCTGGGCTGAACAGCTAGCCAAAGAACCCCTGGAGAGCTAGCCAAAGCAGATTTATCTCAAACATTTTCAAAAGCGGGCACAGACATGTACCCTTTTCTGTTTTGTTTTGTTTTTTGGGGCCACATCCGGCTGTGCTCAGGGGTTACTCCTGGCTGTCTGCTCAGAAATAGTTCATGGCAGGCACGGGGAACGATATGGGACACAGGGATTCGAGCCAACCACCTTTGGTCCTGGATCGGCTGTTTGCAAGGCAAACACTGCTGTGCTATCTCTCTGGACCCCTATGTACCCTTTTTTAACATCGTCCAAAAATATTCTAATTCTTTTTTTTTTTTTTTTTTTGGTTTTTGGGTC
>PVKC010035001.1:0-13332 GCA_004027635.1 Crocidura indochinensis
TTGGATATACAAGCAGTGACTTGAGTGGGCTGTGTTTATTGCTGTAGACAGAAGGAAAGCCTTCACTTGAATTTACCTGATCTCATTTCTATATAGATTCATGTTGCTATTGGTTATTAGTATAGCAACATTCCTATGTTTATATTATAGCAAGGAATGAATGTGAGCAACAGTGTCTTCTAAGCGGCAGAAGTCCTGTCTATATTATAGTTTGGGCCTTTTTTAGCTAAGTCCTGATTGGTGTATACAATGATATATAACATTGGGGTAGGGCTAAAAATCATCTTTCTCCTGTTCGTAGTGAGCTTTGACAGAGACCTTAGAACAGTTTCAACTGTTTTGAAATAGGAATGGAAAACAGCAAAAAGCCAACTTTTCCGAATAGTAGTGTCAAAGTATGCTGTGAAGTAGAAAGATTAATTTCCATGTAGTTTCTGCTTGCTGCGTACCCCTCTGAGATCAAGTTGATACTTTTCACGTAGTATGTGATTCCAGCATATCCTGAGGCCCACTCTGCTGTGTCTGGTTATTTGCTACCTCACATTTTGAAGAGTGTCTCATCAAGGTGTGTCAGTACAGGAACAAGGGTACTAGTGATAGAGATTCGGGTGTCTCTGGTGAAAATAGGACTTAGGAGTCTAGAGCAAAGTCCCTGCAGCACTAGTATTGAGAAACTCCCTCCAACTTGAGGGTTGCCTTTCCCCACTGTGGTTTCAGGGAGAGTCAAGAGGCAGGAAAACCAAAGCACCAGAAAAACCGACAAGAGTGAGTGGCAGCCCAGTTTCTAAGAACTGCCAGCTCCAGGGAGGCAGTGGAAGGAGCCAGTGCTGTAAAGCAGGGCCATCCCAAGAACCATCTCTTGGAAACCGAAAACCAGCAACTGAGAGAAATTTAAGTTGGAAGGTTGAAGCTAATGGTAGAAAACTTACCCACAAGGCAAGAAAATACAGAGATGGAAGGAAAATAAGAAATGAAGTTTGTGCTGTGAGAGGGTAGTGCTTTGAAAGGCCTAAGCCAGGCCAGTTCAAAGAAGGATTTCTGTATACAGAACTGTCCCTGCCTTTCCCTTTTCTAGAAGCATCAACAGAGTGACTTTTTTTGAAGTAAATTACAGAAAAATAGAATAAATTAAGAACCAGAGTGGGTAAGGCATTTGCCTTGCATGCAGCCAACCTGGGTTCGATCCCCGGCAATCCCTGAATACCAGCGATGATTCCTGAATATAAAGCCAGGAATAATCTCTGAGCATCACTGGGTGTAACCCAAAAATAGAATGTTATTTAGTTATTTAGTTCCTACAGCAAAATTTTTCTCATCTTAAATGTGTTGTTTTTTTTATATCATCAACATGTTCTTCCTTTAAAAAATAATCCGTTTGCCTTTGTACAGATAACTTAGAATTTTAATTGTCTTGCTCTTGATATTATGAACTAAGTTGTAAGGCATAAAATAGTATACATGGGGTATGGAAAGAGTACACTGGGATCTTTGCTTGCCTTCTTGTGACAGACCTGGGGGCATCCTCCAGCCTCATCAGATGTGATTCCAGAGTACAGAGCCAGAGTAACCCCTAAGCGTCACTGGGTGTGGCCCAAAAACTAAAAAAAAGGGAAAGAACTTATACTTACACATAAGAGTAGTTAGTTAGCATGCTCTATTGCATTTGTGTCGAACTTTATTTTTTTTTAACTTTTTTTCTTTTTTATGGGCACAGAATAATGTTGAGGTTTGCTGAGTTAGAAAATGCCAGGTTTGCCAGTTACTGCAGAGTCCTGTTGCGATGAGCTAGAGTTATGGCTTATTCTGTGCAAACTCTTTCCTCAGGGTTGTTGAAGGAAGGCTTTTAATTGTAACTATTGCTGTTTTACAGACAAAGCTCTGATGGCCCCCAATCTTGATTCCTTCGGACGAGATCGGGCACTGTACCAAGAGCATGCAAAGCGTCGGATTGCGGAACGGGAGGCCAGGAGGTGACCCAGGACACATGGGCTGTTGGGTGGGGAGTGAGGGGAGGGAGAAGAGGGCATCTCTTGGATCTAATTTGGGGACTTGCTTTTGGTTCTTTAGGACTCGGCGTAGACAGGCCAGAGAGCAGACCGGCAAGATGGCAGATCACCTCGAAGGCCTTTCCAGTGATGATGAGGAAACATCAACCGATATCACCAACTTCAATCTGGAAAAAGGTTTGCTATTTATTTGGAACTTAGATGCATTATTCATTTGTTTGCATGTGCGTGTTTTATGTTTTTGAGGGGAAGAATGGGTTTTTAAGGCCACACCCAGTATTATTCAGGGGTCCATATATTGCTGGTGATCTAAAGGGGGTCAGCTACATACAAGGCAATGCCTTAACCCTACCACTATCTCTTGGGTCTCCCTTGTAGTTGTGGCTTCAGCGTTAGAAATAGATGCTGAGGGGCCAGAGAGATAGCATAGTGGTAGGGTGGTTGCCTTACAAGCGGCCGACCTAGGATCAACGGAAGTTCGAATCCCAACATCCCATATGGTTTCCCGTGTCTGTGAGTAATGACTTGTAACAGAGAGCCAGGAGTAACCCCTGAGCGCTGCCAGTGTGGCCCAAAAACCAAAATAGAAATAGATGGTGAATCTTTTTTTCTTTGTTTGTTTTTGGGCATCCCAGCAGTGCTGGGGCTCATATGGGATGTCTGGGATTAAACTGTATCTGCTGCATCCAAAGCAAATGCCCTCCTTGCTATACTATCACTTAGGCCCCTGAATTCTTCATTTGAACCATTTGCACCTGGAGGCAGGGGTCTTGGTAAGAACCTAGAGCAGAGAAAGTACTTGCCTTGCCTGTGCTTGACACAACTTTGATACCAGATACCAACTATGCCCCCTACCCTCCCTCCCGAACACTGACCTTCAGGAGTGACCAGACGAATCCCACAAACCAAACAAAAAGGGGGGAAAGTCTGATTAATGTGCACTTGTCTCATTATCAGTAGAGTGAGGCTTAGTCTCCAGGAGATATAGCAGTTGGGTCTGTGTGGTAAACACTCTTTCCCCAATTCATGGGGGAGCCAGATAACTTTCACTCTTAAGACTCTGACTCGATGTGCCCCCAAGACTTTTCTACTGGTTTTCAGTCACCAGGTCACTTTGGATGTCAGGAGACTGACTACTAGTCCTGGCCTACTCCTGTGACTCATGAGCAGTGATGATGTGGGCCTCAGCTACAGAGCTGTGCGAGTTGTACTGTCCTCTGGTACCTCAAATTTAAGCTGGTTGTTGAGGATGATTTTTTTTTGGGGGGGGGCCATGCCCAGGGGTGCTCAGGGATTACCCCTGGCTGTTTGCTCAGAAATAGCTCCTGGCAGGAACAGGGGGCCATATGGGACACCGGGGATTTGAAACAACCACCTTTGGTCCTGGATCGGCTGCTTGCAAGACAAACGCCACTGTGCTATCTCTCTGGGCCCTGAGGATGATGTTATTTAAAGAATTCTGGTCATAGGGGCCGGAAGATAACACAGTGGTAGGCAGCCTTGTACGCAGCCAACCAAGTATGGATGGTGGTTCAAATCTCAGCATCCCTTATGGTCCTCCGTGCCTGCCAGGAGTGATTTTTGGGGGGAGTGGTGGGGTGGTCACATCCAGCAATGCTCAGGGTTTACTCCTGGCTCTATGCTCAGAAATCGCTCCTGGCAGACTCAGGAGACCATATGGGATGACGGGATTCGAAACACCGGTCTTCTGATTAGGAGGCTGAATGTGGTGCCAGGTGTCGGGCCTAGCAGCCGTGTGCACAGGAAGTATACTCCCCATTCTCTAACTCTTCCCCTGGCCCATCCGGCTTTTTTTTAATTCCAGTCCTCAAGTATACCTGTTAGTGAGCCTCCTTTCTTTTTTTTTTTTTTTTTTTTTTTTTTTTTTTTTTTTTTTTTTTTTTTTTTTTGGTTTTTGGGCCACACCCAGTGACGCTCAGGGGTTACTCCTGGCTATTCGCTCAGAAGTCGCTCCTGGCAGGCACGGGGGACCATATGGGGAACCAGGGGATCGAACCGCAGTCCGTCCTAGGTTAGCGCAGGCACCTTACCTCCAGCGCCACCACCCAGCCCCCAACCATCTGTTTTTCATCTTAGGTACTAAATTTTGATCCTTTCTCTGGGGTTTTGTTGCTGCCGTGTTTTTAGATCGCATTTCAAAAGAGTCCAGCAAAGTGTTTGAAGATGTCCTTGAGAGCTTCTATTCTATCGACTGCATTAAGTCCCAGTTCGAAGCATGGCGTTCCAAGTACTACACCTCCTACAAGGAGGCCTACATCGGCCTTTGCTTGCCAAAGTTGTTCAACCCCCTCATCCGGCTGCAGCTTCTCACGTGGACTCCTCTTGAGGTGCATGACTTCCCAATTCAAACCTGATCAGCGAACATGATGCTGGGCGGGAGTGAGGGTGAAGGGACTTCAACTTGGAGCTAGAGATGTGAAGGTAGCTCACAGTAGCTCTCAAGGAAAGCAAGCTGCCTTCAGTAGCTGTGGGAGAACTCCTGACTTGATTTCACTTAATGGGATAGAGAATTCCTGGTTCTGAAACCTTCCTGGTTTTTGTCCAGTGCTTTCTTGCTTGAGGGCTGAATCCAAACTAATTCCTTGTGTTCTTCCTCTGACCAGACACAGTAAAATTCTGTCTCATGTATTTGGCGACTTGAAATGTCTTGTAGGCAAAATGTCGAGACTTTGAGAATATGCTGTGGTTCGAGTCGCTGCTGTTCTATGGTTGTGAAGAACGAGAGCAAGAAAAAGACGATGTGGACATTGCGCTGCTGCCGACTATCGTGGAAAAGGTGATTCTTCCTAAGCTAACAGGTAGAGATCTCATCTGTGGTGAAAATGTTCAATTATGTTCTTCCTCCCTCCTGCTCTTCTTGAGTCTTAGTGACTCTTGAGCTTCAAAGATTCCTGCAGCCAGACACAGCAACTTGCAGAAGAGAAGCGTCTTTGGGTAATGCTTATAATACCTGTGTCTCTTTCTGGGATGACTTGGGATCCTGAAAACAGAACATTTAAATAATTTAAATCATTTTCAAAATCAGTTGTAATTTCTCGATACCAGGACATTCATCTCTTAGAATTGCCACCCCTTGTTGCCTCCCCACACCTGACAGGACAGAAAATAAGAGAAATCTTCTCAACATTCCTACAGTTTGTTTGTTTGTTTGTTTGTTTTTGTTTTGGGGCCACACCTGGTGCACTTGGTGTTACTCCTGGCTCTGCACTCAGAACTTGCTCCCTGCAGGCTCGGGGGACCATATGGGATGAGGAAACCCAACTTGGTTTTGTATCGGGTAGACCATGTGCAAGGCAAACACCCTACAACTATCTCTCTAGCCCCTCCTACTGTTAGTTTAAAAGTCAAAGATGAAGACCAGAGAGATTTTAGTTTGCCTTGTACGTGCTGGCCCAGGTTTGATCCCTGGCACCATATATGATCCCCTGATCACCATGGGCCATAACTCAGAAAGATGATCCACTTAAAGGCTGTGGCATTGTGTTTCTCTAAGTGAGCAGGATGGCCCACTACAACCTCTATCCTTTGATAGGCTGGAATAGTGCAGGCAGGGGCATCAGAGTAGGAGTTTTGGGTACAATTGGGGGCACTTTGTTTTCAATAAGTTTCCAGGGAAGCACTGAGCAATTTTTTCTGCCTGGATGAGGATAGTAGGCCAGGACTATTGGGGAACCTCGTTTAGAGAAAAATCAATCTGGTTAGTGTGTGTAAGAATCTGAGGATTACTCATAAGGGTTTTTTTCTTTTTTTGAAAGCATTTTATTTTCTTCCTGCCATTCAGCCCCCTTGGTTTCATGCTGTTGTCATGCTGGCCTATAGTCAGGCCCTCCATGGCCTTGCCCGGGGTCTGGCCAAGGGTCACACTCCTAATTGGGAATTATGGTGCATACACAAATGAAGAGATCTTCGGTGACTGCAGTTCTGTGAGGTATCAGCTTGGGGCATCCGAAACAGCAGACAACAGCAGCCAGGGTTAGACCCCTCAGATATCTAGGAATCGTTCTCCAGAGTAGGGGACACCTGGGGATAGAGCTTGTAACCATGTGCTTACAAAGCAGACATAGCCACTGGACAAGTCAGCACTTTGAGATCCCAGTAAAGGCAGGTGCTGTTTACTTCTGTGTCTAACAGCTTCTCTTTTTCTTTATAGTGATAGCAGAACATATGTGGGACCCTTTTTCTACAACCCAGACGTCGAGGATGGTTGGAATCACACTTAAGCTAGTAAATGGATATCCTTCAGTAGTGAATGCAGAAAACAAGAACACACAGGTAACTCATGATCATTTCTGAGAGACGGCCTCTCCCTGCGAAAATTAGCAAGGGTTGAGAGGATGAGTCATTTACTTAAAGCCAGGAAGGAAAATCTAATTCTCCTACTAGGGCAGTCTTGTCCTGAGGATCCTGAAATGTATGAAACTTGGGAGAAGAATTTTCATTATATATATACCACCAGGTTGGCCCAAAAACCAAGGCAATAAAAGTCTGTAAAAGGAAGTTTCCTGTAGTCTAGATTTCTCCTGTGTATCAGTCTCTAGCTTTTGAATTTCCAACCTTATTCTCCATGTGACTCATGGAACATGCCTTTAGGAAGTTCTTTTTGTTCTGGGATCACACTTGGCTCAGTTCTCAGTGTTGCCCCTGGCATCGTTCAGGGGACGTATGTGAAAGCTGGGGCTAGAGCTCAGGCTTCCCATAGTGAACCTGTGCTCACTTGTAGTGATTTCTTGGTGCCAGAGAGACAGTATGGGTGAAGGCTTACCGAGTAAACCTGACTTCAGTCTACCTGAGCCCTGCTGGGATGGCCAATCCCCCCTCCCTCCCTCCCACACCCATGTGCCTTCACTCTCAGAAGTACCAGGTTATGTGTCTGACATAACTGATAAGAAACTATGGAGATGTTTCTTTGGTTTTTGGGTCACTCCCAGTGGCACTCAGGAGTGACTCCTGGCTCTGTGCTCAGAAGTCGCTCCTGGCAGACTCCGCTGACCATATGGGATGCCGAGATTCGAATTGGGGTCTGTCCTGTGTTGGCCACGTGCAAGGCAGACTTTGCCTTAGCGCTGTGCAATTGCTCTGGCACTGACTAGGGAGATGTTTCTAAATGACCGTATTGGCTTCATACTTGCTGGTGTTGAGACATCAGTCAGGAATTGATATGAAAGACCTCAGTTAGGGCCTGAATGAGCAGAGTTTTAAATTTGACAAGATGACTCAATACTCATGTAATAATGATTTATAATGTGACTTTCTCTTAGACTTGAACTTATTATATCAAGTTCTTATTAAAAGATATTCTCTCTCTCTCTCTCTCACTTTCTAGGTGTATCTGAAGGCCCTCTTACTAAGAATGAGAAGAACTTTAGATGATGATGTATTCATGCCCTTGTATCCCAAGAAGTAAGTGACTTCTAAGAGTATTAAAGATGATAGTATGGGGCTGAACAATGATACTGCGGGGAGGGCATATGGTTGACCAGTTCAACAACCCTCAGCACCTTATACTGTTCACCAAGCACTGCCAGGAGTGATTCCTGAGTGCAGAGCCAGGCATAAGACCGATCACTCCCAGGTGTGGCCTCCCAAAACAAGATTATAATATTCCCAAGTCCTCCAGAAAAAGCTGTTTAAGTTTAGGGAAATGGAAGGTTTTGTAATAGAATCTTTACCTTTATTGTATAAATGTCTTCCAGGATTAGCTCAGTAAGGCACGTTTTTTTCTTGAGCAGAAGAAAGCAAACAGGGCTTTGTTACCATTTAAAAACGCTGAATAAATTTTCACTATCTTTCACACTTAGTATCTTCTGAGACAAATGCTTGAAAATTACTCTCTTTTAATATATTTTTACTTGTTGAAGGCTTTTTTTAGAATCATAAAGTATTTATTTATTTATTTATTTACTTATTTATTTATTTGGTTTTTGGATCACACCCGGTGATGCTCAGGGGTTACTCCTGGCTATTCGCTCAGAAGTTGCTCCTGGCAGGCACGGGGGACCATATGGGGAACCGGGGGATTGAACCACAGTCCGTCCTAGGTTAGTGCAGGCACCTTCCCTCCAGCGCCACCGCCCGGCCCCCCATAAAGTATTTATTATAAAACATTTGATGATGCTGTTTCTTTTTCAGTGTCTTGGAAAATAAAAATTCTGGGCCTTATTTGTTTTTTCAACGGCAATTTTGGTCTTCAGTTAAGGTATGTGTGCTTATACGTTTCTTAAAATCTTCATTGTTATGTTGGAGCTTCATAGAGTTTACAAAGTCTCTGTTACATTAGGTTGTTTCTCAGAGGCTTAGATCCATTCTTATAGACAAATTATCTGTCTTAACAAATTAACTTTATTCTAAAAGTTTCTTCTAAAATGTTTGCTTTTTGCACAAGAGAAAATAAGTTCTGGGTCCCAAAGTAAGCAAGGAGCTTCTAAGCCCGGGCTTGTTCTGGAACAGTGCTTGATTCTAGCAGTGGACACTCAGGGGATGATGCCCCTGTGGGCTCAAATGATCCTGCCCAGAGACAGAAATGAAAGTGTGTGTTTTTGCCAGTTAGTTTTGTCTTTCACCCACGTGAGGCATATAAGGATACAAATCAAATCACATGACCCAACCTTATCCAACTACTTTTCTTGGTTTTTGAGTCCCACCTTTTGGCACTCAGGGGTTACTTTAAGCTTGGCTCAGAAATCACTCCTGGCAGTGCTCTGGGGATCATCTGGAATGCCTGGGATCAAACTGGGTAGACTACATGCAAGGCAAACACCCTATCCATTTTGCTATTGCTCCAGCCCAACATTATCCAACTAAAGCTAAGCCCTAGACTCCAGTAGGGAAAGTAAGGTTACCTAGGATGGGGCTAAACAGGTAGGAGGGCATTGGTGGCTGTGTTATATTAACACTGTAGACAACACAAATGCTTGCAGCTCTGTAAACCAGAAAACCTCAAAGAACATGAAAAATATCTTCTTGGTTGTCCACAAGAAAAGAATTTGGGGCTGGAGAGATTATAGGGGTAAGGCTCTTGCCTTGCATGTGGTTCGCCCTGGTTCAGTCCTTGATACTACATACATGTGGTCCTTTGAGCATTGTCAGGAGTAATCGTTGAGTACTGCTGGGTATAGCCTAGCCACCACCACCCTGAAAAAATTTATTTCATGTTTCTGTACCTATATACCCAACCTGGTCTCCTGCTGTTGGCATTATCTTGTGAATTCTCACAGCAGTCCTGGAAGCTGACTCTATGTCAGTTTCCTGGTGAGACTGGCACAGGCTGCCTGCTCAGAGACGGCCCTTTTGTGAGGCTCAAGAGGGGTCTGATGGGAAGAGTTGGACTCTGGAATGACCTGTCAACTCGGGCCAGTGAGAGACTAGGAACCCCCCACCCCCCAAGCTGAGTTGCCTCTTTCTCAGCCCTCTAGAATGGGGCTCACTTTGTTCTTGCTGTGGAAAATGGAATGAGTCCCCTGAAGCACTTCCCATAGGTTTTACTTCTTGGGTGACCCTAGTTAACTGAGGAGAAAACTAATCCAGAAGTCCCAATCACTTTAGTAGCTGTTGGGTGCAGAAAGAAGGATGACAGAGCTCATAGGGTGCTGCCTGTGGGAAGGGGAAGCATTGCCATTCAGGCTGTGGTGGTTGGTCTCAGCTTGGGAGACTGAGAACATCTGAGACTGTTAGGGTGAAGTGAGTGAGCTCGACATCCAGCTTACTCGGAGATCTTGTGACCTCCCAGTTGAGGCCTAGATTTATGATCTGTATTATAAGAGGTCAATAAGAATTCCATTGGGGAGCGGTTAGTTGTTTTTTTGTTTTCTGGAAAAGGATGTGCATAGAACCAGCTTCAGTGTGGCTTAGAGTTAGAGCAGTTGGACTACCTATAGCAGTTCTAGTGCGTACTCCTTGTTCTGTTCAGGGGTCACTCCTGATGATGGTGCTCACACAGATTCGTCTGTGGCACACGTGCTGTCTGAACCATCTTTCACACTGGCTTGAGTCGGATACAGATCTTTTATCTAAGAATTGGCACTAATGCAGCTGTCCTTTTTGTGCCTGATGGGAAGTTCCACATCCACAGCCTCCAGAATGGTCGCCATCAAGCTACATCTAACTAGGACTTGAGTACAGTAATTATCCAAGTTGATGAAAATTTAATGATTTACATCCTCAGATCTTGCAATTTTAGGAAATGTCTTGACCTTTTGAGAGTATTAGGCAAGATGAGGTGTGCTGTTTTAACTAGTGTTTTACCATGTAATTTAATTATTTCATACCTAATTGGATTAATATTGCTTTTCTCTCTTTTCTTCTAGCTTCTAGGGAATTTTCTTCAATGGTATGGCATTTTCTCAAATAAAACTCTGCAGGAATTATCAATAGATGGTTTGCTAAACAGATACATTCTCATGGCTTTTCAGAATTCAGAATATGGAGATGACAGCATCAAAAAAGCCCAGAATGTGAGTACAGTGGCACGCATCTCAGCTGAAGCCAGTGGTTTGATTTTCTTTGGTTGAAGTAAGATCTGTGGTTTTATGAAAATCCCTTCTTTAATCACTGACAATTTGCTTACTCAGAAAGCTCCAAACTCGCACAGGATTTTTCACATAAAGATGTCTCTGTCTATACAATACAATACTATGCAGCTGTTAGGAAAAATGAAGTCATGAAAATTTGCTTATACATGTATGGAGATGAAGAGTATCATGCTGAGTGAAATGAGCCCGAGGGAGAAGGACAGACACAAAATGATCGAATTCATTTGTGAGATGCTAATAAATAGGACATATTGTGAGAATAATAACCAAAAACAATAGAAATGAGGGGTGGAGGTGTAGTTAGGATAGAGAAGGGAGCATTAGGACAATGACAGTTGGGTATGGTGACTGGACAAGAACTGGGTGCTAAAGGGAGGGAAAGTGATATATATGATACCCCTTCAGGAAAAATATTGCAAACCATGGTGCTTAAAAGGAGAAAAAGGAGTTGGGGAAGAGGTATTGAGATTGTATGACTGAAATTCAACCAATAACTTCTTAACTCATAGTGATTCAATTAAAGAATTGTAAAAAGGCAATAGTACAGTGGGTAGGGCACTTGCCTTGCATGGAGCCGGCCTGCTTTTGATCTCCAACATCCCAGATGCACCAGGAGTATTCTTTGAGTATAGAACCAAAGATATACCCTGAGCACTGCCAGATGTGACCCAAACAAACAAAACAATATAAAATTTTACTTGTGAGCTAGAGAGGTAGTACAGAGGTAATATGCTGTGCTTTCCTTGCATGCTTTCAACCCTGGTTGGTCCCTGGAGCCCTGAGCATTGCTGGTATGGCAAAGGTAGTTTTATAGATGTACATGTGTGTGCCATACACACCTTTTTCATACATGTATATGTAGTAATATTTTGCAATATTGATTGAAGTTTCAATCTGGTGATAACATTTGCACATGTAAGTTACTTTGAATTGGAGCCGGAGTGGTGGTGCAAGTGGTAAGGCATCTACCTTGCCCGCACTAGCCTAGGACAGACTGCAGTTCGATTCCTCAGCGTCACATATGGTCCCCCAAGCCAGGAGTAACCCCTGAGTGTCACCAGATATAGCCCAAAAACAAAAAACAAAGTTACGGGGTCCGGGAGATAGCATGGAGGTAAGGCATTTGCCTTTCATGCAAAAGGTCATCGGTTCGAATCCCGGTGCCCCATATGGTCCCCTGTGCCTGCCAGGAGCAATTTCTGAGCATGGAGCCAGGAGTAACCCCTGAGCACTGCCGGGTGTGACCCAAAAACCACACACAAAAAAAAAAAGTTACTTTGAATTTTACTTAAGAAGTAGTTCTGGCATTTCAGAAATAATTTTGGGGTGAGGGAAGCGGTGTTTGGGCCATATCTTGCTGTGCTCAGGACTTACTCCTGCTCTGGGCTCAGGGATTACTCCTGGTGGTTGGTTCCAGGAATAAAATAGTATGAGCTGCACGCAGGATGATCATCTTCATCCCTGTTCTGACTCCATCCCCTAAGAACTTATTTTATTTTTGTTTGGGACCTCACTCGGCAGTGCTCAGAGTTTATTCCTGTCTCTGCTCAGAAATCTCTCCTGGCAGGCTCAGGGAACCCTACGGGATGCCAGGGATCAAATCTGGGTCAGTTGTGTGCAAGGCAAGTGCCCTACCCATTGCTATATTGCTCCTGCTCAAGAAATATTTAACATTAAGTTTATTTTTGATATACATGAATTACACAGTCTGATTTTTCATTTTGTTTTGAGGCCATACATACCGTTGGTGTCGGGGGACCTGTGTGGTTCCATGGCTTGAACCCAGGATCCCTACATGCAAAGCTTGTGCTCTCATCCTTTGAACAGTCTCCCATCATTACAATCGTTGACTTGATTCAGATCTTCCTCTGATTTCATCAGTGGGAGTCTGTTCAGATGGCTTGCCTGACCATGTGACATTTTTATTTCTCCAAAGTTGGATTCTCATTTTGTGGGGAGCATTTTCTGGCTCTCTGGAACAATATGTTCCAGACTCATTAGACACTGGCTCAGCTTCCAGATGACTGCGCAATCAGTTATTTCTCTGAGGGGCTGTGGGGTGATGAATTCTTTAGCAGGCGCCTTCTCTACCCACTTGGTTTAAGTTCACCACCACGCAGGTTGTCTTCTCCCAGTGGGAAGCAATCTCGTGTTGCTAGCATGCCTTTTCACTTCAGCCTGGGTAAGCGCTTGCTCAATTTTGTCCCTCTGTTGTAATGTGCCCTCAGCTTTTTCTGAACCAGTAGAAGCGCATTCCCAGTGTGAAACCCGATGATGAATCCTTTGGGATTGGTTGGCTCCAGTCTGATATTTAGGCCCCTTGTGCTTTTACAGTAAAAGCTTCTCTTCAGGGCTCTTGTGGGGCTTCCCAGAAGACTGAAAAAATCAAGTAACTGGTTATCAATTTAGGACTTAAATTTGGGGGTGGTGGTGCAAATCTGGAGATGCTCAGGGGTTACTCCAGGTTCTGTGCTCAGGAACTACTGAGGGTGCTTGAGATAATAAGCTCACCAGGTACTGAACCCGGGTTGTCAGCATGCAAAGCAAGCGCCCACTTTACTTGTGTTCTAGCCCTTGAATTATACTTTTTCAACCCTTTGGAGTATCTGGCCTATCTGTTGCAGGTGTTATTCTAGTATTATTTGGGAAAGTTCTAATTAATGTTGAAAGTCAGGTTTAAAAGAATAGAGCCTTTACAGTAATTACTTATGTGGCCCCCAAGCAAGTACATTTACGTATTTTTTGTGTATGTTGGGCTTTTAGGCATTCTTTTTTTT
>PVKC010035002.1:0-13566 GCA_004027635.1 Crocidura indochinensis
ATATATCTTATTTTGAAGTAAAAAGTCAAAACAAGAACTAATGCAATATTTAAAATGAAGAACAAATAAAGTTGAATCAATAAACTTACCAGTATTTCAATGGAAACTATGGTCCTGCGTTTGTGTCACCATTGTTTGAGGACCCCTGCTCAAACTGAGAGGAGGAATTGAGAGACAAAGAGGAGAGATGTCAGAGTGCAGTCCATTTCCCACACATGTGCACTGCAGTTCCGGAATGAGTAACATGCCAAAGAGAACAAGCAGTGTCGACAAAAACACCTGGCAAGCTGGATAAATTTCCTTGGTAGACTACAAAATGCACATGGAGTTCTGGTTTGCTGTTAGGATGCAAGTTTTTAAGTCTGGAGAGAGTACAGAAGGGAAGGGACTTCCATTGCAGGCAGCTGACCAAGGTTCAATCATAGCACATATATGATGCCCAAATCCTGCCAAATGCAATCCTTGAGTTCAGAGCCAGGAGTAAGCTAAGTTCTGCTAGGCGTGACCCAAAAACAAAGTAACAACAAAATAGGATGGAAGAGTTTGATTATATTTGTGTTACTTATTCTGTCAATATTTCTCACATTAATGTGAATAAGTTTCCTTTGAAATAGCACCCACAGATTAGCTAAACACAGTTAAAATTTATTATATATCCTATTGTGGTTATCTGTCTAGAGAGGAACATTGTTTTTCTAAAATCATGAGAGGAACCCAAAATCTTTCCACAAAGCCACCACCATCTTCAACATGAGACTCTCCACAAGATTTACCTTGGAGAATACAGCAGTTAAATATTATCACTGTATAATATCAGTGTATGATAAATGCCTCCTAGAAGCAGAGACTTTAGTTAAATACAAAGGATTTCACAAGAGAGTAAAGGAAAGGTCACTTAGAGATAAAACTATAACTTAATGAAGACTTAAATTATTTAAATCAGAAACCACTTCCCAGAAAGTAATTATTTTAAAATAGAATATCTTTAAAATAAATTGTGTAATATTTTAGTTCAAATGGGTATAAAATTATATTAAAATCTCTATTTCTATGAGATCTAGTGCTCCAATTTATTTCGAGATATGATTTTTAACTGCACTGGAAACAAATCTTTGGACACAGACCACAAAGCTGTTACCAGAGCTGAAAGAGAAAGAAGATGAAATATGAAAAGGGACTCCAAAAGACTGTAGTGGAGGGAAGAGCAAATTAATGTTGGTTGTGGTATATTATCATTTGTTTTTCAGAAGTGTAAACGCTAAATACAAACAGCTATATAAAGTAATTTTGTCATTCAAAAATAAGAAATGAGTAAAAGTGGAAGAAGAGGCAAGTCAAAAGTAAACATGTGTTTCATTACTTTGCAGTTTGGTGAATAGGACAAGTACATTGATGTTTCGGTATAAATTCTGATCTGTGCATTAGTGAGCCACAAATATTTCCAACTGAATACATTTATCCATGTAGTGACCAGATGATGTATTACATAGTTAGCATACAATAAAACCTACTAAATTTCATTGGCACTATTGTTTTCTTTTTATGCTTTTTGTTTCCACAATTTCCACTTGAACTTCAGTTTCTGATATTTTTATACTTTATAATATTTTTATCTTTAGATATTTCTAAACTTCAGAACATAATTTAACTTTTTCTATTTAATGTATATATCTTATTCTAGAAATGTGTCAGTTAAATTATAAAAAGTATATTTATTTATGGCCAGAGCAATGGCACAGTGGGAAAAGCATTTGCCTTGCACACAGCTGATCCAGGGTTGATGCTATTCATCTTATATAGTCCTTTGAACCTATCAGGACTGAGCAGAGCCAGGAGTAATCCATGAGTGCCACCAGGCATGACCCAAACACCAAAGGGAAAAAAAGGTTGTAAAGTTCATATTTTCTATACTGCTGCTCAATTAATATACTTAAAATTATTAAGTTGCAGAAAATAACATTAGGCTTCTATTAACTTGGACCATTACTGAGATTAAGCAATAAAATCATTAAGGGGCTGGGAAGATAATATACCATTCCTGGACCTGCCAGGAATGTTTCCTTAGCACAAAACTAGAAATGAATCTTGAGTAATACTGTGTGACCCCATACCAAAAATATAAATTAATAGTTAATATAAATCATCTAGTTTTAAGATCCATGTTGTTCTGTACTATCTTAAAAGTGCATTAAAATATTTAGTATAATTTAAGTTGGTGAATAATGTTCTTAGATGTTATTTCTATATGTAAATTTAAATTTTAATTGTATTGATCTATGTCTTTCTTTAATGTCATGGTTTTTTTTTTTTTGGTTTTTGGTTTTTGGGCCACAATTGGGGTTATTCCTGACTATGCACTCAAATCACTCCTGGATTAGGGGGCCATATGGAATGCTGGGGGACTGAACCCCGATCTGTCCTAGATTAGTGTGGGCAAGGCAGACACCTTTCTGCTTGAACCACCACTCTGGTCCCATACGTCATGAATATTTTTATAGGAATTGCATTGAATATTACTTTGGTTAGGGTTGTCATTTAAATATATAGTCATTTTACCAATAGTAGTCTTTCCATTTCATAACCAGGGCACATGTTTGAGTTTTCTTTTTTAAGCTTTAATCTATTTTATTTGCCAGGAAAATTGAATTTTTTTTTCAAAAATGGAAAGTCAATGTTCCAAATTAAAAAATTCACTGAAATACTAGTTACCATATTAAGTGTGAGTATAATTTTCTGAATTATATAAAAAGTGAAATTTATCTTTAAGCCACATTAATAACTTTGGCATAAAAACATATCCCCTAGTACCTATGACACAGATGATACATATATTTGAGAGCAGGAATTATAACTGAGATTGCAGTTGCAATTTTAAATTTCTAAAAATGCTAAACTGAACACTAACATCCTGCCACCTAAATTGCCGTTGAAAAGGATATTAAACATATTCCTTACCTTGAAGTGTACAATTATACCTCAATTAAAATATTTAATGGAAATGGTTATTTCTAAATTCGAATCGTACTTTTAACCATTGTCATCAAATTATTTTTTAGTAACATATCACATTAGGATTTATTTCAGTGCAACTGATCAAGATAAAACATGTTCAATTAAGATTTGAGTTCTTAGTGTAAAAGCAGGATTAAAAAAAAAAAGTCGGGGCTAGAGGATAGCATGGAGGTAATGCGTTTGCCTTTCATGCAGAAGGACAGTGGTTCAAATCCCGGCATCCCATATGGTCCCCCGTCCCTGTCAGGAGCGATTTCTAAGCATGGAGCCAGGAGTAACCCCTGAGCGCTGCTGGATCTGACCAAAATAAAACAAAACAAAAGTCATACAGGGGCTGAAGCATAGCACTGTGGTAGGCATTTACCTTGCACACGGTTCTATCCCTGGTGTCCCATATGGTCCCCAGAGCCAGGAGCGATTTCTGAGGGCAAAGCCAAGTTTAACTCCGGAGTGTCACTGGGTGTGACTCCAAAACAAAAAAATAAAAAAATAAAGTCATGCAAATCATTTTTACCAAGACCCATTTGTGTTTGGGAATGCTATTCTCACACATTGAGTCAGTAAGTTGAATCATCATTTTTTAATGATTTCTATACCTACCTAAATTTGTGTCAACTCAAGTAATCATAATATTAGTTTACAGAAGAAATTTTTCAAGATTTTAGTCAAATTTAATATATTTGTTGTATTTTAGTGATAACATAGGATTTACTTTTTTGAAAAATAGGGTTCCTAATAAAAATACATTTCTCTATGTTGATAGGTAGTTGACCTTACAATTCATCAGGCTTCATGTAAAATATTTTGTCCAGGGGCCCGGGAGATAGCATGGAGGTAAGGCGTTTGCCTTTCATGCAAAAGGTCATCGGTTCCAATCCCGGTGCCCCATATGGTCCCCCGTGCCTGCCAGGAGCAATTTCTGAGCATGGAGCCAGGAGTAACCCCTGAGCACTGCCGGGTGTGACCCAAAAACCAAAAAAAAAAAATATTTTGTCCAAAATTAAAAATAGATTTGTATTTGTAAATAAATCATTCTTCTGGGTGTTTAAAATCTATGTCAATTATTTCTATTATATTTTTAATTCTAATTTTTATTAATAATTTTTATTTTGACCAAAGTGAATTACAAATCATTCACAGTAGTATTTTAAGCACATAGTGACATTGAATCAGGGGCATTCCACCACCAATGTTGTCTCCCTCCACCCCTGTTCCCAACATGCATCCCATATCACCTTTCCTTTAACTTCTTTTAGAGTTTTGTTTTATTTTGTTTGGGTTTGATTTGATTTGATTTAATTTTTGTTTGGTTCTGGGGTTATACTTAGTGTTATTCAGAGCTTAGTCTTATTTCTTTGCTCAGGACTCACACCTGAAAGCTTGATGATGACATAGAGTGCCAGAATCAAAAAATGGTCTGAGCCTTAATCCCTATACTATCTCTCAAGACAATACACAGTTTTGATGAGTTAGTTGCAGATATATATGTCTACTTTATGTTATTTTCTTATTAGTCATTAGATTCTTTGTTAATTCCCAGTCTAACAGCAACAACATAGATATACTCCTCTGAAGCATTGGAAATAGTGCATATACTTTTCAAAACAAACTTTATGCCTATTCCTTGAGACAACTAAGCAAAGTAACATGTCTTCATTTGTTTCAGCAATATTAAGTATAATCCGTAGACATTTTCATATCATAAAAGTATGATAGTACTTTACCACCTTTAACACCAAAGGCTGGTTCAGGTGGACTATATTATTTAGACAGTAAGAGTTTAGCCTTCGACACAATGTCAAATAGAGCCTTTAATAGCTCATTTAAACTAACAAGAAGATAGATACATAGATGGATATTAATAGAGGTTCAGTAGGGTAAGAAACAGTACTATCAACAAAAAGTCTCCATTTGACCAGAATCTCTCATTATCACTTAGACTGCAAATATGAAACTTTATTCAACATATTACATATATTTTATATCAAAAATGTATTTATAACTTAAGTACTTAACCATATATAATTTGTTTCTATGTTTTCTTAAGTTTAGTTCTATTTTCTTCCATATGAGTGGGAGTGAGTTATGCCAGGAAATTTAAAATTTTAATTAAATTTCGAATTTAAAGACCATTTCCAAGCTTAAGAGATTATATTTACATGCTTGCTTAGTAAAAAGCCAGACTAGGTTCAATCTCTGGTTTTGTTCCCAATTTAATACCCACTGGTTAAATAGAATCCCCAGTTTTTTCTCCACTTCTATCTCATATAGTCCCTGAACACAGAAGTAAGAGTATGTATGTACTGGAAATCATGATGTCTGGCTCAAACTCTCTAGAAACTTTCTTACTCCATTGAAATATTAGATTTTATACATGGTAAACTTCTGTAAGCACCATGAGTTTTTTACTTAGAACATTTGGTTTCCTTATGGTACATTATCACACTATTCAATATCATGTTTTTGAAATAATCCTTAGTACTTAGTAAACAAACTTCCTTGTAATAAGTTATGATGAATGACAATCTTGCAAGATCGGAAGCTATAGAAATTATACATAGCTTTATAAATTGTATATGTACAAATATACATACATCTGTATGTATGTATATACAGGTGAGGTTACCTGTGTTCAGGAAAATGAAAAACTATCCTTGGCCTGTGCTAAATAGTCATTCAATGTTTTTGAAAGGTGTTAGGATATACAAATTGTAAGATGGATAGGTTGGGCCTCCCTTAAAATATTAAAAGTTTAAAAGAATTTTTAAATTTAGGTTGAGCTGGAGAACTGCAAAGGGATATATAGAACAAGAGGTTTTTTTGATATGCTTCTTTTATAAGGATATTGGCAGGTAAATCTATAATGCACAATGAGACCACCAAGGCTCTTGGCTTTTAAACAATAAAATAGCTCATTATGATCAAAGAACATGTACTAGATGTAAATTTAAACATAGGCACAAATTAATAAAAGGTTACTTACTGATAAGTTTATAAAAATTTTATGACAAGAAGCTTTCAGGAACCAAGCTCAATATTCCCCCTAGGAATAATTATTCCATAGTATCTAATTGACTATTTTTTAAGGAATTTAAATGCTTTAATTAAATAATCATGAGTGAATTAAAAAGTGTTTAGAAACTGGAAATTTAAAAACTATTTAAAGGGGGCAACGTTGACAGTTCAGAATCTACACAGATGGGTCATAGGTGGTGCTAAACAGTGGAAGGAAATATGGTCGAATCTGAGCCACGCTTATGCTGGCAGCAGATCCAATGATGGTAACTTATCAGTAGACCCTTCCACTGAGTTCACAATTTTGTTCTGAACCCCAGACATCTCACTGATTTTGGCATTGATTTTGGCACCTTGACACCCCATTATGCAGCCTATCAAATCGTTTGGACTGGTGAGTTCATTAGAAGTAGTCAGCAGATGCATCAAAACCTGCCCAATAACTTTTCACCTCTGGAGGTCAGGATTCAATACCACAGGTGTTGCCATGTAATATGGGAAAATGAGACTTGCATCGCCAATTGGTACAAATTGGTTAAAATCTGGCTGTGAAATAGCATACTATTCTTGAATTGCATAGGCCTTTAGAGGTAATCTAGAGGTAACTGAGGGAAATGAGAGCAGGAAGAGGAAGGGAAGGAGATATGGGGGTGGCAGAACAATAAGGTGAGGGGAGCACCGCATGTAGGAGAAGAAGGAAGAGGAAGAGACCCCTGGCCAGGTGAAGTGCAGTGAAGAGCAGATAGGAAAGGATGCAGGCTACAATTGCACTGGCTGCTGCCTCTGCTGGTATGGGCGGAGGGGAGGGTGGTAGGATGGGGTGGGATTTCCCAATTCACTCTTATTGAAACTATATAACTGAAACTTTATATCTACCTTATTTTAAGATATTTCTTTTCTCTTATGTTCTATAATGTTCTGTAAGTCACTAACTATGTATAGGTACAGAATTTTATTTAGCCACTGTGTAAATCACCGATTTCTTAAGAATAAAGACAAAATTCTTGTTTTTTGCTGTTATTGGTCTGTGCAAGTGGAATTTACTCTTGCCAGTGCTCAAATCCATGAGGTCTAAACTATATATTAGGCAAGCATTCCTACAATATGAACTTAATGCTTTTCCCTAATTTTTCACACCAAAATTTTAGGTATGCTGCATTGAAATGAAGTTTTCCAATATAGATTTTAGGAAAATATTGTTCTAAAATGCAAATAAAAATAATCAAATTATATAATTAACTCCAGTTTAGTTTTTACTAAGAAAAAATTTGAAGAGATAAATTTGAGACATCACCTAAATATAGGATATAAAATTTAATTTGAGATACAACTTTAAAAAAGGGAAATTAAAAATTAGCATTATCCAGCTAAAGGTGCATTCACTCACAGTACCTTCTCCCCAGGATTTGTTACTATCATGCATTTTAAACGCATACAGACAGTTTTTTCCTTCAGTGCCTAAATTTTATTGACATTTTTATTTCTCCACTGAACATAATATTTTCTCTATTAGACTCTTTTGTATACAGACTTAACTTTTAAATGCATGACTTAATGTGGTTTAATCATTAATGATTCCCCAAGTGCCTAGCATCGTGTCTGACTTATGAAACGTTCAATAAATTTTGGCATTACAGGGACCATGAATAATTTTATGTACTCTATTATAACCAAAGAGAAATAAATTCCGGACAGATGGCCTGCATTGTGCTAAAGCTTAAGGTAAAAGGAGAGTGTTTTCTGAACAGCAATCACTTTCTTATTTGTATACATCTGTCTAAGAATGATTTTCCTGTATTAAATATCACGTTCTGTTCAATAAATATTAAAGTCTATGTGACTATGTTAGCACTAAGTCTGATACTATTCATACCACTTAGTCACATAATAAATAAAATGTTATAATAATAAATTGGCTAATTATTTACTTATTTTAGTTTTTATTTTATTTTAACACCAGGGGTTACTCCTAGCTCTAAACTGAGAAATTACTCTTGGCAGGCTCAGGTAACCATAGGGGATGCTGGGCAATTGAACCTGGGTTGACTGCATGCAAGGCAAATGCCCATCCTGCTGCTCTATTGCTCAGCCCTTACTTAATGTAATTTAGAGGCATGTAAAAAGGGCAAATAAAGTTAATTTAATCATGATTAAATAGCTATAATACAGAGAAATACTGCTAAATAAAACCAAGGGTGCAAATTTGGAAATATTTCATTGCTACTAAAAATCAAAGAATGTTCTTGAGAAAGTTCCTTAGGAAATGCAAATGTAGTTATTCCTCAATATTCCACTGAGTCTGAGCTTTAAACCGACTATAAGCAGGTAAATAGAATATGAGAACAGAAATTGGTGGTCCAACTACATGATCTTTCTTTCATTTTCTCCTTTTATTTCTTTTTTGTATGATATTTTTAGAATCCTTATAAGGAATTTGGCTCTACTTTGAATTGAAGAGAGAGTTGGTATTTTATTCTTTCCCACAGAGAAGATCCTGTCAGAAATATTAGACAGAAAGACTTAAAAATAATTACTATAAATTCACTATAATATTTTTCATTTCATGTTACTATAATTTAGAGGCAATATAATAAGTAAAATTATTTATTCTGAGCCAGTAAAAACATTTAGCACATAGGAAATGAAACTCTGCCAAAGAATGTGTATGTTTTTATACAAAGCATTTTAAAAAATAGTATGTAAATCAATATATTTTTAAGTTTTAAATTATAAATTAGGAAGATTTGGGGCTTTAGATCAAAAGTATTAGAAATATGCCATCTAGTGTTCAAATTTTAATATGGTCTTGTTAATAAAAGTACCTGATTAAATTAACTAAGAGGTGAAATCCAATCAATTTATTAATAGGATATAAATAAGACTATCTGGCTTTATTTGTTTCACTGGGATAGGAAGGATTTTGTGAGGAGAAGAGAAGGATGGACAAATCTATCAGTGCTCGAGGTTTATTCCTCACCTTGGTCAGGAAACACTCCTTGCACTGCTTATAGATTATACTTAAACTTGTACCAGAAATCACGACTGGCAGTTCTCAGGGGACCAAATGTGGTGCAAGAATAGATCTGGGCTTGGCCACAGAAAGTCAAACTCCTTAACATTCATGCTATCATTCTGACCCAGAGGCAAGCCAATTTTGGCATAAAGGTGCAAAAGTGTGAAATGAAAGATACATATAATTATTGAAAGGCATTAACCTTTCCTTTCTGTATAGACTATACATTTTATTCATTATATGTTGGCACTCTGAAAAGCTGTCTTGGCAGTTTGGGGGCACATATCAAGAACTTTTATGTAAAAGTACTTAATCAGAAACAGAAAAGAATTAGGGAGATGTCTTCTCTCTACCAAACTTATGTACTTCAAAAACAACCATGGAATGTATTTTTCTTGGCTTTCTTCTTGGTTTGCTTTGGAGGCAGCACCCACCATTGTTTATGGCTCACTCAGATCTCAGAAAAATGCAATGTCATAGACTGAACTTAATCTTTCTGTGTGCAAGGCATGTACTCTACCCAAGTACTCTACTATCTCCTTAGCACTAATCATTTTAGTGCAGTGTTCTCCTTCATTGAAATAGGGGTCTGAGCTATGGGAGAAAAAGTGTAAAACAAACTGAAAATGCCATGCTCTTCTCAGAAACAATTCATTTATTATCTTATCAGGCATATCTTAGTGCAATTTAGAGTTTGTCTTAACACAATTCTTAGATGAATAACTAATTAATAATTGGAAATGTATTTTAAATCTAGGGGATTGTCACTATCAATATCATTTTCAAATCATTCTAAGTATTTAAAAGCCTGTTTGATAACAATCTTATTCCTGAATATACTATATTTCCATGTAAAACATTTTTAAATCCTCAGTGAAAAATGCTTAATCACCTAGGAGTCAGAAAATAGAAGCATTGAAGAAAACTGAAAAATGCAAGTTAAAATTGAATTTGACTGCCATTTATAGGAAAAATCATCAAACAAATTGAAAATGAGAGTCCATGATATATTAAGCACTATATTTTGCATGTCTAATCTCATTGAATTAATTTTTTCTTTTTTTCTTTTTCCTTTTCTGCCCAAGGAATCTTAAGTGCTGGGTGAATATTATTAATCACCATCTTATGCTAGTAGAACATAATCACTTAACTAGAGACTCATTAATTTTTATCTTAGTCATTCCTGTTTCCTACCTTTTTCCCTATCCAACCCATAGATACTTATTGTCTTCTATTTGATGTACTTCCAATACATATTTCATCTTGTGCTTCAGATGTAGAACTTTTGTATGGGTTTGCTCTTCCAAGGATCCAAGAATAGATACTCCATTAATCACTTTTCATAATCAACAATATGTTTTCTAAGGTCTATGCATGCATGAAAGATACTCAATATTATCTAATTTTCTTTTTTTTGTGGTTTTTGGGTCACACCCGGCAGTGCTCAGGGGTTACTCCTGGCTCCATGCTCAGAAATTGCTCCTGGCAGGCACGGGGCACCATATGGGGCACCGGGATTCGAACTGATGACCTTTTGCATGAAAGGCAAACGCCTTACCTCCATGCTATCTCCCAGGCCCCAATATTATCTAATTTTCAATGTATTATATGATAGCAAATACTTTATTCCTTTTACAGTATATTGCTATTATTTTGAAATTCTTTTATTTTTTATATTCATTGATAAAGTGAAGTTTATGATATGTAATATTTTACATAGATAAAAATGTCTCCTAAAAGAGAAAAGTAGTGTGACAAGGCATATACTATATTTAAATTGTCACCTCATACCACAATATTATGGAAAATAGTATGGATATTTGTCAAAAGACTTGCTCGTTCAGCATTCGAACTCCACCCTTTCCAGAAAACAGTTTCAGTGAACAAATATCTCAAAACTCAGAAGATCTATGATCTCTTGATTTTATTGCATCTATTTTTGAAAATATATCTGACTAAATAGATAAGAAATACTGTGTCTAGGGACAACTACTTGGTATTTAAAGTGGCACTGAGTCCTGGCAACTCAAATTGCACAACCGTAGTATCAGGCACAGTGTGTCTTTTGCTGTCAATGAAAACCTGCATTGTCCCCTCAGAAGTGTACTTTGGCAGCATTCTCATGCTCCTGCTGAGCCTTACTCTTCATGGCCTCATGCTCTGCTCTCTGCTCTTTGAAGATGTGCGTTGACATTATAGGTCCTGCAATGTCATTAGGTTTTCTCCAATGAGAAAACTGAAGTCTTGCAATAGAAACTGAATCTGAGCCCTGGCTGGAGACTGACACTTGGTCACAGAGCTGGACCCTGGCTTCCGCTAAAGAACAGTGCATGCTGATGTTTTGAATGAAGCAGGTCTAGAAGTTGCAGAGTGAGGGATAGGCCGGCTAGTGGGTTACTTCCAGTTTGGTTGAAATTAGTTATCCTTAATGGGCCGAGCTGGTCTGGCAGAAAATGTCAAAGATGTTATACTTGCTGGGGACCAAAAGGGAGTATTTCCTTGACTTGAAGTGGTAGAACCAGCAACAGGGCGACTATGTGCAACTAGAGATTGTTGCCTCCGAGGAACAAATGGAGTAGGAGGGCTTGTCCAAGGTTAAAAAAGGCAAAGAGTTAAGTTTGAACTTCCCAGTAGATGGCATTTCATACAGGGAAGGAGATGAATATTTCTCTTCAGCACTGCTGTTTGATTTCTGGGTTTTGATTAGGTATTCCTCAGAACTTTTTCCTTGCCTATGGCTTCTGGTCTTGTTTTGTGAGCAGAGAATGGCTGGCAGCCTTTGGGCTTGAGTTACCTAGGACCCTGGAAGAAGAGAGTCCTGGCTTTTGATTACTCTTCTTCCCTAGAGAGTGACTAACTTGCACAGAAGCCAACAATTGCATGCCTCGGCAGTTTCGCAGCTTTTGAAAGGGCTCTTGGCTAAGTTCAGTGGAATTTGTCTTTCGTTTTGTGTGGGGAATGACTGACTTGCCTTCTGACTCGACTTTTGTCCCTGGCTGCCTATACTCATCAGCTTTCTTGCTGTTCTGACTCTTCTCATCTTTTCCTGCCTGTGACTCTAGGACTTAATTCTGTTGAACTTTACCTTCTGAGGCGTGCAGCTCAGTTTGGCCATGTTCACACGAGCCTGCCATTGACTACTGCACTGCCTACAATCACTTCTTTCCCTAAAAATCCGACTGGATTCTTTGGTATAATTTTAGCCTAGGGATTACGAGGCCTTCTTTTTGTTCTTCCTCGTGTTACTAGAGGGGGCCCTAATGTGACTAGATGTTTTGTGTTCCTGATTCAGGGTGATGGTATCTGTGGTGTTGATTGCCTGAGAATAGCTGGGTTGATCAATGCCTATTAAGAAATCAAAAAGCGGGGAAGATGTTCATCTTCCAGCCGTATGGTAATGTTTCTGAAAATGCTGTTAGGTTCTAGACCACATTTTAGTGCTCCTTGATTTTTAAAGCACAGATTCTTTTCCTGGCCATTGTTATCAGAACCAGACTGCTGCTCTTGGAAGAGAGAGTCAATGCAGGCCTGGAACTGGGGTATCTCAGGAGTTTCTATAGGACATAGTAGAGAATCTTGTTTGATATTGGTCTCTGATCAGCATCTAAAGATTCTGAATGCTCAAGTTTGATCTCATCTATATTTTTCGTCACAGGTTGTTCTTGAGTTGGAGCTGGAGTCAGTGAAGTTACATTAGACTGAAACTTTTGTTGAACTCTCCCCAAGCTCAAGTGGTGGGTTGTTTTCACATATTTGGGTCCTGCTAGTGCAGGACTTGTGGAATTCTGTAGTACGTGTTAGACATAATGCCTGAGTTGAAGATATCAATGCCAGGGAAGTCTGCATTCCCAGGAAATCCACCACTAAGAAGGGAAAAAAGAAAGAGATGAGTTTCCAGGAAATGGAATGTTCCCCCAGGCAGCAAAGCAGAAATTGTGCACCTTTCAACAATGAGCAAGGTATTATTACAAGCTATGCTAAGGGTGGTGGAGAAGGAGAAGCCCCTGTACTAGTTGTAACTGTTGTAGTTCTTACTGCTGATCATGTGTTGCCACTGTTTATTGTTTCTATTTATATTTTGTAAGCTTTCTATAAATTACATTAAAAAGAAAGAGATTTGAGACTGAGACATAGTGTCTTAGTTAAGGAGCTTGCTCTGCAACTACAACTAAGCCAAATTCAATCTCCTACAACACAGATATCCTCCGAAACATCATTAGGAGGGATCATATGCAGAGAGACAGGAGTAATCCCTGAGCAACTTGGATATGGCACGTACATTGTTTTCCCCAAGTAAGAGATTTATGAAATAGTCACTGATATGACGGAGCTACAGGGTACTCTCATTTCTCGCATTTTCTCAGGAAAAATAACACCCTATCTCCTGCTAGTATATATTTGCTATATATTAAATGCGATATAGTTAGAGATATCTCAATCTTCTTTTGGATAAAGCCCACTCTATCTCTGCCAAAATATGATATTTTATAATATTCAATGCAATGCAGAGCTATAGAGCTACCTCA
>PVKC010035004.1:0-13588 GCA_004027635.1 Crocidura indochinensis
CCTTTCATGACTTGGGGTCAGTCATAGCTGACAGATGGAAATAATTGGAAAGATGCCTCAAATCATTCATCACTTCCCATGTCTGGGAACCTGGGCTAGAAAGAAGAGAGTAGCTTTTTGTTTGGACAAGGGAGGAACTTCCAGAGAGCCAGGCCCAAGTCCCAAGGAGCTGTCAGAGTAGTGACCAGTCAGCGTCAGGCCCCAAAACAAAACAAAACAAAGAAAAATATAATTTTGCTCATCTTTCTTTTTTCTTTTTCTTCCCTGCTTCACCCTTTCACTACTCCTCCCAATATCTTTTCCTGTTCCCTCATGCCCTCTATACAGTCCTACCTTCCTTCCTGGTCCTTGCAGTATCAGAATACTGGGTACTGTGTTGTGTGTTGTAGATATTCATTTTGAATCGTGTTACCATGTTTGTTTTTAGGGAGAAATGCTGCCATGAATTGAAGTACTGGACTGACCTATCTCCTAAGAATCTTTGTGTGAAGATGTGGGTGGGCTCAATGTTCATCCAGTAAAGACAGACACCCCTCAAATTCAGTGACTATTTCATTTAAAATCTCAATATTTTATTAAAACAAAAATTATAAATAATACTTTTATGGGGGTGGGGATTCACCAAGCAGTGCTTAGAGATGCCCCATCAGTGCATTGGACTCATTTCAGAGTCTTATTCCATTGGTCTGGTTCTGCTATCAAACCTGTACCTCTGTCAGGTAAGCCAAATGTCAGTCTAGTAGTATTACAGGAAATCTGATGGCAAATGACATAGCAATCTACAAGCTCAGTGAGCCTAAACTGTAACACAGAAGGTTCAACTAGTATCAACTACAGCCCAGTTATTACTCAGACACTAACTTTAGTACCACTATACAGAGATATGTTTATTATATCAAATTGATCCTTGTGAATTTAAGCTATTTTGTTTTATTTTTGGGGGTTTATGGGTCACAACAGGCAGCGATCAGGGGCTACTCCTGGCTCTAAGCTCAGAAATTGCTCCTGGCAGATTCGGGGGACCTATGGGATGCCGGGATTCGAGCCACTGTCTTTCTGCATGCAAGGCAAATGCCTTACCTCAATGCTATCCCTCTGGCCTTCTAAGTTGTTTTTGTTTGTTTGCTTGTCTGGCTTTTGGTTTTTGCACCACACTGATGAAGCTCAGAGGTAACTCCTGGTTATGCCCTCAGAAATTGCCCCTGGCTTGAGGGACCATATGGGACTCTGGGAGATGGAACCGCATTCCGTTCTAGGCTATCACACACAAGGCAGACTCCTTATGCCCTATGCCACTGCTCCGGCCCCTGAATCTAAGTTTTTATCAATACATTTGCCTTAGTGCTGTAGAAAGCCATATAAAGTAGGTATTTTTATACCTGCAAATTGTAGGTGCAGGCTAGGGTGGTTAGTCAAAAATTGGAGAAAGTCACATTGTGGTGGGATTTATATTTGCACATTTACTACCATAAGTGATTGAATTATGAACAATGTGGTAAATCATAGTGTTATTATGAAAATAATAAAAAAAACAAATAAAATGGGGGCCCGGGAGATAGCGTGGAGGTAAGGCGTTTGCCTTTCATGCAAAAAAGTCATCGGTTCGAATCCTGGTGCCCCATATGGTCCCCTGTGCCTGCCAGGAGCAATTTCTGAGCCTGGAGCCAGGAGTAAACCCTGAGCACTGCCGGGTGTGACCCAAAAACCACACAAAAAAAAAGTAAAATAAAAAACAAATAAACAAGTAACAACAGGGTCCCAGAGTGATGACACAATGTTAAAGCATTTGCCTTGCACGCTGCTGACTCAGAACAGACCACAGTTTGATCCCCCAGCATCCCATATGGTCTCCCAAACAGGAGCGAAATTTGAATACATATCCAGGAGTAACTCCAGAGCATTACTGGGTGTGCCCCCCACAAAAACAAAACAACAAAAACAAAATGTCCTGACCTCTATTCTACACAGAATGAGCACCTTTAAACTACCTCTGATGATCAATATCAGAAGCAAGATGTTTCCCTAGGTCACATTTCTCCTGATTATATCTATCAAAAACCAAACATGTTTAGTATGTTATGCCTGTGAATCATTTCCATCATATTTTAGTTTTATTGAACATCACACTTAGGAATTAAGAAAATCAGGTCATTCTGCATTTAGAGATGAGATCTGCATGGAAATCAATGCCCGGGACCCAGACTCCATCCCCAAAACAACTGAGAAGATAAACAACCCTAGGACCCACCCTGTTGCCCATGGACAGCCTGTGGGACTTTTAAACTTTCATTACAACCTGAGTTCAGAGTTACTGTCTCCCTGGGCCTATTCCTGAGGACAGCATGTGTCCAGGTCCCAGGTCAGCCCTTCCCTAGCATTCTACATCCACCTACAGGCACAAGATCCCTTATTTTCTTATCACACACAAGACCCAGAGCCACACTCTAGTCAATAAATTTATTGGCAATCACATAATTCATAGTACAAAAGGGGGTGAGGGCAAAGGAGAAGTTTATACACATGAATGTTCTATTTACATCAGGGGCCCATGCGCTCCCTCATCTCAGGTCAGGGACAGCAGCTGCACTTTTCTGATGCCCCTTTGCACACACAGCCCTGGGCACACTTGGAACAGCTTACTGGGCAGCAAGAACAGCAACCTGGGAAGGAGAGGTAAAGAGAAGTCAAGTTCACGCTACCAATGAATCCCCTTTCTAAAGTGACCCGCACAGGCACACCCATTGGATATCCCCAATTCCTGCATTCCACTTAGCTCCCACTCCTCTGGGGATCAAACTCACTTTTCTTGCAGGAACCACATTTGCAGTCTTTGCACTTGCAAGAGTTCTGGCAGCTGCAGGCGCCACCTGGAGGAGGAGCAGAAACATGCTGAGAACTGGCCAGTTGAAAGTCCTGATCCACAAGTGCCCCTGAACCAGCAAGGCCTTAGCTCAGAATTTTGCCTAGAGCTCTGTGGGGCTCCCGTGGCTATTCTCCAGGAGACTTTGGCACTCCAAATCAGTCTCACAGCCCTCAATCTAAGGGAAGGCCCTGGGGAAGAGGAGGGCCTGGAGCCTGGCAGGGAGGCATAGCTGCAGGGAGGAACCATCACCCAGCACCAGCTCAGTCTGGGTCCATGCCAGACTCGCGGGATTGGAGAAGAGGCTACTCGGGATCCAGAGAGGGGATCGCTTACCGGCGCAGCAGGAACAGTTGGGATCCATGTGGCAGTGGAGTGAGGTCCGCAGCAAATAGAAAAGAAGATATGCACCAGCTCAGCAGTTGGGGATACCCAGCATCCTGGTCTCTTTTATTGGCAGGGGCAGGTTCGTGCGCAAAGTCCCGCCCCTCTCCCTGCAGCTGTCCCGCAGGCTAGGACACTGAATTCAGCCAGGCTGGGTGCTTTGGGGAGTGCCGGGTGACCAGGAGCTCAGCGCCACCAGTTTCGTCACCCTGGGAATGATGGGCCGAGCGCACAAAGCGGAGCGGAGGCACAATTTGGAACCAGGCACACAGTTTAGGGCCAAGTGCACAAGTCGTTGGCGCGCACTTTTAAGGGGAGCGCAAAGTTCCTGGCTAAGAACTCGAGGTGGAGCTTTGTGCACTTGTCTGAGCAGCTCAAGGGGAGCAAGGGAAGAGCAGAGCGCAAGGGGCAGGGCTAAATTCGGGAGGAGGTGCTAGGCACAGAAAGGGAATCTAGAGCACCCATGGGACTGAGCAGAGGAAGGGTCTGGGCACATTGGGGTGTCTGCGTCCACTAAGTGGAACCAGCTTACTGCTCGGCTGGTGTCCTAAGCGGACACAGCGCACCAGTGGATTGACCTTATGGGCAGCTGAGCACACAGTCCTCTGGGTGCAGGCGCCTTGGGCAGCTGCTCCTTTGCTCCTCTTTCCATTCCCCAGAACCCCTGCAGGAACTCTCAGCCATTGTTTGTGCAACTTAAGGGGCAGGAAAGTGGCGATGAATTTCCTGTGTGGGCCAAGAAGTCGCAGCGTGCTTTACAGGGATTGTGTCAGGACAACCTCCCTCTTCCTGATTCTGAGTCAACGGGATCCCACCTGAGCAGTTCCAAACCTTAGGAGCTGAAAGTCTTTGGGGTCTAAAATATGTCTTCACTAAAGCCAGATTTAATCAAGTTCCTCTTTCCACTTTACTCACTCCTGGCCCCAAAAGGATTTTCTTTCCTTAAAGACCTCCGCTAATGTTCAATAAAAGCCGTGATGGGGCTCGGGAGATAGCATGGAGGTAGGGCGTTTGCCTTTCATGCAAAAGGTCATCGGTTCGAATCCCGGTGCCCCATATGATCCCCGTGCCTGCCAGGAGCAATTTCTGAGCATGGAGCCAGGAGTAACCCCTGAGCACTGTCGGGTGTGACCCAAAAACCAAATAAATAAATAAATAAATAAATAAATAAATAAATAAATAAATAAAAGCCGTGATACCAGCAAAGCTGTTGCAGCTTTTTGGTAACAAATCCATATGCTTTTTAGGTTCTTTATAAAGTCGAACCTCATAGTCCTGAGAGTATCCGAATCTGGAAACTGGAGTCAAATTCCTCCAATAAACAGCTTCAATTATGGCTCTGATGTGGATATTCAATTAGTGTGTGGAAGCTAGGGGAGGGTCCATCCAGTATGGAGGAGTTGGACAGCATGACAACTGCCCCGTCATGTCTGCTGACTCAGAAATATGCACAAGGTGAAGCCCTGAGACACTGTCAGTTATTTTCATTTGCTCTTGAAAGACACTTTCTGAGAATGGGGTCAAGTGGTCATGGGCCGGTTTTGCTTTGTCCAGTGGAAATCTGTGGAAATCATGTCCAGTCACTGTGCTTTGCTGCCCACTGTGACTCAGCATTTGGAGGTTTGACTCTGCCTTGGCCAGACCCTGTGTGTCTGCCTCTGCTGGCAGGTGTGTACAGTGAAGGTAGGATGCTTAGTAAGCTCTGAGAACATGTTTTCACACATTTTCACAGATAAGTCCAGTCCTTTCTCTCTTCCAATTTTCCTCCCTCTCTTTATCCCTTCCTCTCTCTCCCTCCACTGTCTTTTAGCTCCCTCCTACCCTCCCTTCCTCACTGCAGTCCTACCTTCCTTACTGATTATCAGTTTGCTGGGCAATGTGTTGTGTGCTGTGGATGTATGTTTTGGATAGTGTTTGTGTGTGTGTGTGTGTGTGTGTGTGTGTGTGTGTGTGTGTGTGATGTTGGTGCCTGAATCAAATACCCAAACTGACCAAACTCCTAAGAATCTTTGTGTGTGGATGTGGGTGGACTTAAAGTTCAGCCAGAAAATACAGATTCCCCTCACTATCTGAGTTCAGTGATTACAGATTTTTTTTTTTTTTTTTTGGTTTTTGGGTCATACCCGGCAGTGCTCAGGGGTTACTCCTGGTTCCATGCTCAGAAATTGCTCCTGGCAGGCACGGGGGACCATATGGGGCACCGGGATTCGAACCGATGACCTTTTGCATGAAAGGCAAATGCCTTACCTCCATGCTATCTCCCGGGTCCCACTACAGATTTTTATTATTAAAGAACATTGGTTTTACCCTGAAAATAAATTGTAAATAATATTTTGTTCATTTGGGGAACCTACCTGCAATGCTTATAAATTAATATGACTCAGTGTTCTAGAGTCATTCCCCAGCATTGTTCCATGGTTATGCATTCAGTGATCAAACCTGAGTCCCTGACATACCGAAGCATGTGTCAAGCCCATTGAATTATCTCCCAGGGTCAATATCAGGTGCCAAAATATTTCCCTAGGTCACTTTTCCATTTGTTTTGATGATGTTTATTGAATTCAGACATAATTCGCCTATTACACCTGTGAATGGATTTTCCTCATGCTTTAGTTTCATCAAACATCACACTTGAGACTTAATAAAATCAAGTCATTTTGCAAACTTTTAGAGACAAAGCCTTGTGAAATTCAATACCATGTTTAGACTCCAAACCCATAAATAAGAGAGAATATCAATAGCCCCAGGACCTAGCCTGAGGGTCTTTCAGACTTTCACCAACAACCTGACTTCAGAGTCATGATCTCCCTGGGTCTCTTGCTGGGAACAGCATGTGCCCAGACTTCAGGTCTGCCCTTCCAGAGCATTCCTCACCCACATACAAGCACAATCTCCCTTATATCTTAGTCACACAGTAGACACTGAGCCACAACTCAGTCAATAAATTTACTTTCATTCACATCGTTCATAGTACATAAATGTTGGCGGCAAAGGAGAAGCTGATAGACGTAAATGTTTTATTTACAACAGGGGCTCATGCAGTCCCTCATCTCAGGTATAGCAGGTGCACTTTTCTGACACCCCTTTGCACACACAGCCCTGGGCACACTTGGCACAACCTATGGGACAGCAGGAGCAGCATCCTGGAAAGGAGAGGCAGAGAGAACTCAGCACATGACACCATTGTTCCAATACGTGCTCACCCACTGGATAACACCCATCCTGCAACCAGCTCAAAACCCACTATTCTCAGAGTCAAACTCCCTTTTCTTGCAGGAGCCACATGTGCAGTCTTTGCACTTGCAAGAGCTCTGGCAGCTACAGGCGCCACCTGGAGGAGGAGAAGAAACAGGCTGAGAATTCCACTGAGGAGTTCATTTCCCAGCTCTGAACCTCAAGCCAGTGCCTTGAACCTCAGCTCTTTAGCTCAGAATCTACAACAAAGTTCTGTGGAGTACAACGTGGCTTTCAAGGGAGACATTGTCCCTTCACATCCCTGAATCTAAGGAAGTCACAGGGTTAGAGGAGGCTCTGAGAGCCTGACAGAGAGGCATGGCTGCAGGGAGTAACTTTTGTCAAATTCAGCTCAGTCCTATCCAAAACGTGCTTGTGGTGGGAATGGGAAAGGGTAACTCAGGACCCAGAGGAGGTCGCTTATCAGTGCAGCTGGAGCAGTTGGGGTTCATGTGGCAATGGGGTGAGGTCAGCGCAGACTGAAGGAGTGAGGTACTTCCGCTCAGGAATGGTGAGCCAGGGTATTCATTGGTTCCTTTAGAGGGCAGGAAGAAGGTCCTACTGCAATAACCTTCCCCTCTCCCTGTACTCTTCCCACTACCCTAGGCTGGGGCACTGGATGTGGATAGGCACTGAGCTGTTGTACGTGCTGGGTGCCCAGTAGACCCAGTGCCACCTGCTGAGTCACTTCAGGACAGAGGGGCTGAGCAAACAAAGCGGGTTGGGTGCACAATTGGATCCAAGTGCAGCTGGCCAGGCTGAGTGCAACATCCTGGCAGGGCAAGAGCACAAGGCAGAGCTGAGCTCAAAGGGTAAAGCCAAGGTCTGAGTGGAGTTGAGAGCAAAGAGGGACGGAATGCTCAGACCAACTGAGTGCATTCAGCAGGATCAGGGACACAGAGAGGGTCTGAGGACACCTAGCTGGACCCACTTACAAACACCCTCTGGTGAACTGAGTGGTGCTTGTCACAAAGGTGGGACCTGTCTCAGGGCATAGGTCAAAACTGACCATGCAACCTGACTCCTTCTGGATCAGGCTGCTGAGGAGTCTTTAGCAGATGCTCCTTTGCTCCAACTTATGCTCTTCACATATTTAAAGGCAGGAAAGCCATGATGGGTGTCCTGTGTAGACAAGTATGTAGCACCATGCTATGTAGGAGCCCTGTATCAGGACAACCTCCCTCTAATTTTGAGTCAGTAAGAACCTACTTGATAATTTCCCACACAGAGGACCATTTTCCAGAAAGTTTTTGGGCCCAGGAAGTTTTTTTTCACAATGACAGTTTTAACAAAGCACTCCCCCTCTCCCTATTCTCACATTTAGCTCCCTGTCCCTAAATCAATTTACTTTACTTAGAAACCTATGTTAGTGTTTAGTGAAATCTTTCATTTTCTGACAGCTGCTTATATCTGCCCTTTGTTAAATTATTTCCAGTTTTGGGGTCCAGGAGATAGCATGGAGGTAAGGCGTTTGCCTTTCACGCAAAAGGTCATCGGTTCGAATCCCGGTGCCCCATATGGTCCCCCGTGCCTGCCAGGAGCGATTTCTGAGCATGGAGCCAGGAGTAACCCCTGAGCATTGCTGGGTATGATCCAAAAACCAAAATATATATATATATATTTTTCCAGTTTAATGAACGTTGATTTACAGAAAAGTTAGTGACAATCACAGGCACAGATAGTTTCCACACAGACACATACACCCAGTACTAGCTTCCTTCCACCACGTACCTTTTTCATACACTTTCCAGGTTGCCTCAGTTTGTAGATAAACTCTTCTATTCTCTCTCTCTTTCTCTCTCTCTCTTTCTCTCTCTCTCTCTCTCTCTATTTTGGGTCACATCTGATAGCACTCAGGGGTTACTTCTGGCTCTATGTTCAGAAATCGCTCCTGGCAGGCTCAGGGGACCATATGGGATGATGGGATTCAAACCACCGACCTTTTGCATGTGAGGCAAACGCCTTACTTCCATGTTATCTCTCTGGCCCCTTTCTTTCTTTTCCTTCCTTCTTTCCTTCCTTCCTTCCTTCCTTCCTTCCTTTCTTTCTTTCTTTCTTTCTTTCTTTCTTTCTTTCTTTCTTTCTTTCTTGGTTTACTATTACTATTCTCTTGCCTTTAGTCATTATAACCATTATAACCTTGTTTTTCTTTTCTACAGCATATGAGAGAAATCTTTGATTCTGGGTTAGTGACAACTACACAAATATAAATAACTATATTCTGAAATTCCTTAACTTTGTAAACCAGTGATAAGTTGACAGATTTTGTGTTGCTTGCCTGACACTGAATTCATGTGAACCAGAAGCTTCTGATATTACCAGTCATGGATACTAAAGTCTAGCATGAACCTGCTTCTGGGATTCTGGTTTTGCCTTCACTTTTATAGGGGTTGTGGACACTATCAGGTTCTCAGCAAACCCCCTCTGCTGTGTTGTTTGGGGTTGTTATTAAAGTATTTGTGGGACATTAGGCTATAATTCAATCTGACTGGGAGTTTTCCAACAGTCTGTAGACTGTTTAACTATCATGATATCTTACTTTTTGAATGAAATTTAAGGAGCAATATCCCAGGAAGCCAGCCTAAATGCCTGCACAGGAAGTCAATCACATTATGGTCTCAAGTCATTGTGTCCCATGTCACAATCAGTGTCCTACTTGCACTCTCTTTATTGGGGACAATCATGGCCCACAGATTGAAATAAATGGACTGATGCCTCAAATTATCCATTGCCTTCCATATCAGGAAACCTGGGCTAGAAGGAAAGGAGCAGCTTTTAGTTTGGACAAGGGAGGAACTTCCAGAGAGCAAGGCCCTAGTCTAAAGGAGCTGTCAGGAACAGGAAGTCCCTCAGAGACGTGATCAGTCAGCTTCAGGCCCAAAAACAAAACAAACAAAAATCTAATTCTGCTCCTCTTTCTTCCTTTTTTCTTCCCTGTATCACCCTTTCACTCCCTCCCTCCACTGTGATTTTCTGCTCCCTCATTCCCTCTATACAGTCCTGCCTTCCTTCCTGGTCCAGGGGTATCAGAATATTGGACACTGTGTTGTATGTTGTGCGGGGTATCAGAATATTGGACACTGTGTTGTATGTTGTACATGTGCATTTTTTTTTTGGTTTATGGGTCACACCCGGCAGTGCTCAGGGGTTACACCTGTCTCCATGCTCAGAAATAACTCCTAGCAGGCTCCGGGGACCATAAGGGATGCCGGAAGTCAAACCAATGACCTTCTGTATGAAAGGCAAATGCCTTGTCGCCATGCTATCTCTCCGGCCCCATTTTTTTGGATGGGTGTGCATTTTGAATAGTGTTAGCTTGTATGTTTCCAGGGAGAACTACTTCCAGGAAATGAAGGTCTGGCCTGACTTTTCTCCTTAGAATCTTTGCGTGAATATGTGTGTAGGATCAAAGTTCATCAAGTAAAGACAGACACTCCTCAAATTTAGTGAATATTTTATTTAAAAATCTTAATATTTCAGGGCTGGAACAGTGGTGCAAGTGGTGCAAGTGGTGCATCAGCCTTCCCCCTGCTAACCTAGGATGGACCGAGATTCAATCCCCTGATGTCCCATATGGTTCCCCAAGCCAGGAGCGATTTCTGAGAGCATAGCTGGAAAGAGCCCCTGAGTGTCACCAGGTGTGGCCCAAAATCAAAAACAAACAAAAATAGTAATAATTTATTAAAACAAAACATATAAATATTGTTTTTGCAGTTGGAGATTCACCAAGCAATGCTTAGAGATACCCAGTTAGTGACTTGGTTCATTTCACAGCCTTGCTACATTGGCCATGGGTCTGCTATCAAACCTGTACCTCTGCCACTTAAGCCATGTGCCCCTCAATAGTTTATAGTACTGTCAGCCCAGTAGTATGACAGGAAATCTTATGGAAAAGTGATATAATAATCTACAAGCTCTTGGGGCCGGGCGGTGGCGCTGGAGGTAAGGTGCCTGCCTTACCGCACTAGCCTTGGACGGACCGCAGTTCGATCCCCTGTGCCCCATATGGTCCCCCAGGCCAGGGGCAACTTCTGAGTGCATAATCAGGATAACCCCTGAGTGTCACTGGGTGTGCCCCCCCCCAAATCTACAAGCTCAGTTGACCTAAAGTGTATCACAGAAGGCTCAACTAGTATCAATGACAGTTCAGTTATACTCAAAACTAACGTTAGTACTGTCATAGAGAATTATGCCTATATTTTTAAATTGATCCTTGTGAGTCTAAGTTTTTATCATTTTATTTGCCTTAATGTTGTTACAAACCATATAAAGCAAATTGTTTTGTACCTACAAAGGTGTAGGCTACTGTGGTTATTCGAAAATTGGAGACAGCTGTTAAGGGAAAGTTACACTGGTGGTGGGACTGGTGTTTGTACATTTAATACCTTAAGTCAGGGGTCCTCAAACTTTTTAAACAGGGGCCCAGTTCACTGTCCCTCAGACCATTGGAGGGCCAGACTATAGTAAAAACAAAAATTACAAATTCCTATGCACACTGCATACATCTTATTTTGATGTGAAGAAACAAAATGGGAACAAATACAATATGTGAGCCGCGGGCCGTAGTTTGAGGACCACTGCCTTAAGTGATTGCATTATGAACAATGTGGTCAATCATGCTGTTGTAATAAAAATTATAAAAATATAACAACAGGGTCCAGAGCGATGGTGCAGCAGTATGACATTTGCCTTGCGCGTGACTGAATGAAGAGGGAATGTGGTTTGATCCCTCAGCATTCCATATGGTTCCCCATGTCAGGAGCGATTTCCGAGCACACAGCCTGGAGTAATCCCTGAGCATCACCGGATGTAGCTCCAAATCAAAAAATAATAATAACAACAACAAATGAAATGTTCTGAGCTCTATCCTACAAAGCATGTGCACCTTTGAACTATCCTTAGGATCAATATCAGAAGCAGTATGTTTCCCTAGGTCATATTTCTCCTGATTATATCTATTAAAAACCAAACAAGTTTAGTATGTTATGCCTGTGAATCATTTCCATCATATTTTAGTTTCATTGAACATCACACTTAGGAATTAAGAAAATCAGGTCATTCTGCATTTAGAGATGAGATCTGCATGGAAATCAATGCTCGGGACCCAGACTCCATCCCCAAAACAACTGAGAAGATAAACAACCCTAGGACCCACCCTGTTGCCCATGGACAGCCTGTGGGACTTTTAAACTTTCATTACAACCTGAGTTCAGAGTTACTGTCTCCCTGGGCCTATTACTGAGGACAGCATGTGTCCAGATCCCAGGTCAGCCCTTCCCCAGCATTCTACATCCACCTACAGGCACAAGATCCCTTATTTTCTTATCACACACAAGACCCAAAGCCACACTCTAGTCAATAAATTTATTGGCAATCACATAATTCATAGTACAAAAGGGGGTGAGGGCAAAGGAGAAGTTTATACACATGAATGTTCTATTTACATCAGGGGCCCATGCGCTCCCTCATCTCAGATCAGGGACAGCAGCTGCACTTTTCTGATGCCCCTTTGCACACACAGCCCTGGGCACACTTGGAACAGCTTACTGGGCAGCAAGAGCAGCAACCTGGGAAGGAGAGGCAAAGAGAAGTCAAATTCATGCTACCAATGAATCCCCTTTCTAAAGTGACCCGCACAGGCACACCCATTGGGTATCCCCAATTCCTGCATTCCACTTAGCTCCCACTCCTCTGGGGATCAAACTCACTTTTCTTGCAGGAACCACATTTGCAGTCTTTGCACTTGCAGGAGCTCTGGCAGCTGCAGGCGCCACCTGGAGGAGGAGCAGAAACATGCTGAGAACTGGCCAGTTGAAAGTCCTGATCCACAAGTGCCCCTGAACCAGCAAGGCCTTAGCTCAGAATTTTGCCTAGAGCTCTGTGGGGCTCCCGTGGCTATTCTCCAGGAGACTTTGGCACTCCAAATCAGTCTCACAGCTCTCAATCTAAGGGAAGGCACTGGGGAAGAGGAGGGTCTGGAGCCTGGCAGGGAGGCATAGCTGCAGGGAGGAACCATCACCCAGCACCAGCTCAGTCTGGGTCCATGCCAGACTCGCGGGATTGGAGAAGGGGCTACTCGGGATCCAGAGAGGGGATCGCTTACCGGCGCAGCAGGAACAGTTGGGATCCATGTGGCAGTGGAGTGAAGTCCGCAGCAAATAGAAAAGAAGAGATGCACCTGCTCAGCAGTTGGGGATACCCAGATCCTGGCCTCTTTTATGGCAGGGGCAGGTTCGTGCGCAAAGCCCCGCCCCTCTCCCTGCACGCGTCCCGCTGTCCTAGACTCTGAGGTCTCAGCGAGGCTGGCTGCGTGCCGAGTGACCATGAGTACAGAGCCACCAGTTTCGTCACCTTGGGAGTGACGGGGCCGAGCGCAGAAAGCGGGGCGGGAGCACAAGTTGGAGCCGGACACACAAGTCAGGGCCGAGTGCACAAGACATTGGCGCGCGCCTCCAAGTGGAGCGCAAAGTTCCTAGCTAAGAGCTCTAGGTGGCGCTTTGTGCACTTGTCTGAGCAGCTCAAGGAAAGAGCAGAGCGCACAGTGCGGGGCTAAGCGCGGGAGGAGAAAGGGAGCCCAGCGCACCCAGTGGGACTGAGCACAGGAGGGGTCCGGGCCTCATTGGGGTGTCTGAGTCCACTAAGTGGGAGCAGCTCATTGCTGGATAGGTGTCCTATCTAGAATGTGACGGGACTCAGCGCACAGTGGTTATTGACCTTATGGGCAGTTGAGCACACAGTCCTCTGGGTGTAGGAGCCTTGGGCAGCTGCTCCTTTGCTTCTCTTTACATCCCCCAGAGTCTCTGCACTAACTCTCAGCCACTGTTTGTGCAGTTTAAGGGGAAGGAAAGTGGTGATGAATTTCCCGTGTGGGCCAGAAGTCGCAGCATGCTTTACAAGAACCTGTGTCAGGACAATCTCAATTCCTCTGATTCTGGCTCAATGACAACCCACCTGAATAGTTTCAAATCTTAAGATTAGAAAGTCTGGGGCCCGGGAGATAGCATGGAGGTAAGGCGTTTGCCTTTCATGCAAAAGGTCATCGGTTCGAATCCCGGTGCCCCATATGGTCCCCCGTGCCTGCCAGGAGCAATTTCTGAGCATGGAGCCGGG
>PVKC010035005.1:0-13567 GCA_004027635.1 Crocidura indochinensis
AAAAAAAAATCAACTACGGTCCTTTTTTTTTTTAAATACTCAGCAACAAACTATAATTTATCTCAGACCCAGTCCTTAATCAAGGTAGTTTTAAACACTTAGGCAGTGATCCTCAAACTACGGCCCGCGGGCCACATATTGTATTTTTTCCTGTTTTGTTTCTTCACATCAAAATAAGATGTATGCAGTATGCACAGGAATTTGTTCGTAATTTTTGTTTTTACTATAGTCTGGCCCTCCAATGGTCTGAGGGATAGTGAACTGGGCCCCTGTTTAAAAAGTTTGAGGACCCCTGACTTAGAGAGTGCTTTTTAAAAATACATTAAAAGCACAATGACCAAGTAAATCTCTGTTTCTCTAATACTCAAGATATAGGTACAAAACAGGGAAGTGCTGAGATTCATCTTCAGCCTCTCGTCTTTATTCAGGTGGCATATGGAGAGTAAGTCCAATAAAAGTCCAATAACTGTTAGTTGTTTCCAGGCTTCCTCTATATAGGTCTTTTTCTGAGACTGACTCAGACAGTTTTACTGTAGCCACTTTCATTATCCAGAAAAGGCTATTGTCCATTGGGACAGTCTAATCCTAGATCAAAATCACTCCCTGCATCAAAATTACTGAGGTCGAATGTACAACCTCATTCATGTACAAGCGCCCACGTTTTCCTATGCTACAGTCCTGGAATCAAAGGCAATTTCCTCTGCCCAGTAGGTATCCAATAATATGTGGATTTAGCTTCCTGAGCTCAATCTTGTCCCAGTGACTTGTAGTACAGTAGATACAGTGAAAAGTTGCTAACCATACACCACCAGACAAATAGTGGTTCCATTTTAACTTGAAAAGAACTATCTTGTGGAACATAACTTGCGTATCTTTGGTTAGACTCTTTTCACAGCATGACAGTTTTATTCTCTTAAGTCATCTATGAGACTATTTATAAAAGGAACTTGTTTTGTCTTCATTTGATTTCTTTAAGTATTTCCAGAAAAAATCTCCTAATATGAGGAGAAAGTAGAGATAAGTTTCAATATTTGATACCTTTTATGGTTAAGCTCAGAAACGGATTTGCTCTTGTGTTATAAAAAATACGGCAGTCTTCTCGGTTTTAAATGGAAATATAGAGTTGTTTGAATACTTAAATATAGCTTCTCTTTCCCAAAAAAAAGTCACTCAGTGCCCACCCTATTTAAGCAAATAATTTAAAGCACAAATGCAAAATACACTCTACACAATATTACTCATATACTGTATAATTTGAGTATTTATAGTGAAAATATATGCAAGATACTGAATCGGGGCAAAATTATCAATATATACATTGTGGTTGTAACTGTTAAAATAATTTAATTCATTTGTGTGTATAAATGAATACACACCAAAAAATCCAATTATTTTATCTAATATACAAATTAAACCCACAGTGAATTTTTGTAACTGGCAGGATGCAATAGTGTCAGATGTATGTTGCATCCTATCAAATTCTGAAAGTAATTTATTTCTGAATTTAAATTATCATTTTTATTATATCAAGTTGTTTGGCTTATCTTAAATAATGTTAGAGGAACGTGGTAAACTTTTCCAAAATATTTTTAAGTGAACGGAATTATATTATGCTTTCAGATTTTCAGTAATAATAGTTTTAAAATATATGCCTTTCCTCTTAAAAATGGGAGATACCTTAGAAGTGCTTTCAATGTAAAAAGGTAGTAAAATATTAAACTTTTGTCTTATAACAATTTGATTTATAAGAATGTCCTCTTGCATGATTTTATAGTAAATATGACTTTAAATTTACACCTTACACATTCTAAAAGCTTGAAAAAAGTCTATTAATAATATTTAAAGGGAATTATATATCTACTTCTAAGGGAAAAACAGTAACACCCACTAATATCACATTTTGTATATTAAGTGATCATTCATTCCCTACTTAACGTTGTTTTCTTCCTAAAACTGAAGGAATTTTGTTTGTTTGTTTGGTCCACATTCAGGGCCTATTCCTAGTTCTGTGCTTGGGGAGTGTGTGTGTATGGGATGAGGGGGGGGGGGGCTGTACCTGATGGCACTCAGGGGATCTTCCAGTGGGGAGGTGGGCTAAAACTTGGCTTCTTACATGCATGCAAAGCATGTGCCACTGTCCACTGAACTATCTCTCTGGCCCTGAAAGACTATTTTTAAGTGGTGACCAATAGTAATATTTTCAGAAAAAAATTAAAGCATCTGTATCTAAGGCAAAGTCGAAGTAATTTTTCACTAAAAATATAAGCATCTGTCCTTTCTACAAAAACATAATTTACTGCCTTAAATGAAGAAAGTCAATAAATTACAACATAAGACTATCCTGATATCTCCAGAGGTTAAATAATGACCACTGAAAGAGAGAAAAAAAACAAAACAACCTACACTTAGACCAATTGTTACACTATACTCCATTAATTCAACATAAATTATTCTTATCTCTAAAATTATAGTACACTGATTGAGCTTCAATAAAACATAGCAATCATATAATACAGCTGGTGTTCACATTTTCCTTTAACAGTAATCACAGACAAGGAGGAGGTGGATTAAGAAGCTAATTAGATGCTTCTATTCCAAATCCCCAAATCAAAACTCTAAACATCTTCCAGTACCTAAGATCTAAGACCTCAACTGTATTTCTTAACCTCTTCCTTAAAGTGTTGGCATCAACTGGTAAGTTCAATGGAAGTCAAGTTAATTTACATCATTTTCACTTGCAAAATGAACCTCCACCTAGTTTCACAGTTTTATTAGATCATTTGTCATTAGAATAGTATGACTAACTCATTCACGATAGTATGAATAACTCATTTGACAGAGAATGCTCTGTCAAAATTATCAAACTAGGGGCCCATTCAAAATATAAAGAGTGGTGTGCCAATGTCCAAAATACAGTTAGGAAAGAAAGTTCAAGATAACCTGGATTTTTGTACCAAACCACCAAACCAGATGAAGGAGCACAGAAGTGATTTTTTTTAAAATTGTTTTTAAAGATCACACTGGCAGATAGATAACTTTCTCTTAGAAAAGTGTTCAAGAAACACCTACAGACACTAAAGGTACACAGAGGTCCAAATAAGGAAAGTTTATGCTACAGATAGAAAATCTCCAAATGTTTTAAAAACTGAATTAAACACTATGGAATCACATTCTCTGGAAACTCTTTTTTAGGAAAGATAAATTATACTGTTTGGTGATCATTTGTAGTCAACTCATCTCAAAAGCTGATATAATTTATTATAGTGTCTTCTTTTTCCTTATTCAGACAGAATCTATTAACTCTGAAACACACCAAATAAACATGTTTCTAGAATGAGATTTGGTGGGAGAAAAACATATTTTGAAATATACTTTTGAATTCTTTTTTCCCTCCCCCTACTTTCTAATTTTTTGTACCAATTTTGCAAAGCTAAAAATTTTTTTTCAAAATAAATATTTCAAAAATATAAAAAAAATTGACAGCTAACTTAGCAGTAAAGTGCATGCCTCCCATGTGTGAGGCCCTGGGTTTGATCTGGATAAATAAATAAATAAATAGATAAATAGCATTTAATGTCTATTGTGTTCACTCCCGCAATAGTATATGCTGATGACATAGTATATAATAATTAAATGTTAATAGGAGGGACATGATTAGGAAACCAAAAATGCGCATTCTGTTCTAAATTTAAAAATTAAAAATATCTTTTCTACAATAATTGACAAAAGTGTTTTGGGATCTTCAAAAATAAAATAACAACCTTAAACAAAGATTTTAAATGAATATAAAAGTTCTGAAAAAATAACATCTATAGCAATCTACTTGAGGGTTTGTTTTCCCACCAAAATTGGGAGAGTTATGTCCATGAAAAAAAGACAGATGTATTTTCAGTGAAGTAATGAGTCTTTAACTAGTTTGAACAACAAAACAAAACAAAACAAAATACCACACAGCATGGTGGTGTGAGTCTCAACCTGATTCTATCAGAAGACGTACTGAAGAACACAAATTTCTCAGAGCATCAATTTTCACAGTCCGAAGGGTTTCTGTTTGTTTGTTTGTTTGTTTGTCTGTCTGTTTATTTTTTTTGTCTGGTGCATGTCTTTTCATCATTCCTCTTTCTGCAATGCTGTGCAGGTTGCTTCAGAGGAAAAAGTTCAATAATGCTTGTGAAATTGGCAAAACCCCACAAAAGGGCTTCAGGGAAGCACTTTGGGGGTTTTGTGCAGGGCAGCTTGCACAAGTCACTTCAGAGGGGAGCCTGCATCTGCTGTTTCCTTCTCCGCACAAGAGGGAACTGGGTTCAGAAGCTTTTGAGTCTCTCTTTTGGGCTTCTTTGATCTACCGGCATCAGGGTTTTTACTCAGACGTGGTCTGACCGGCGTGCTTCTGGACTGATATCTATGAAGCAAGAAAACAGAGTATTTTGTAATGTACTTTCTAAATATGTCATTTAGGGTGGTACGAATCCAAACTAACTGCTCTTTGGAAGCAATTCCTTTTCGGGGTTGGAAAAGGATTGGTTGGCAAGCCTTCTGGGCTAACCCTGACATCTTAGCTGCTGACTTCCTTTTCTGGATTTTCTTTTTACTTTCTGAATTCTTCTCTCTGGCTGGCATTGGAGAGATTTGAGTGACATCACCATCTGGAAGAGTTAACTGGAAATCACTTCTCTTAGGAACCTCATTAGAATTCAAACTTTTTGGTTTTTCCAAAGACACACAATCTCCATCATCCTTCTCCCGTATCATTAGCTGATCTTTTACAGGGTTTCGCAAGTCATCATTGTCTTCTTCCTTCAGTTTACTTCCATCAAAATGGATGTTAACCCAAATATCACCCTCGTTCTGCGGGGCTTCTGCATTTGAAAGAGTCTTAACGCCAACTTGCTCATTCAATGTATCACGACAACCAAAGGAAATCAACTTATACTGCACTCTGAGGACCCCATTATTTTCAAGACACGGGGGCAGCTTTGTAGACAGGTTTGAGGATTCTTCTTCCTTTACTTTATAAATATTTGAAGAAAGAATGTAAAGTAAGGCATTGGGTTTCAAAGGCTTCAAAACGTGATTACAAGACTGGGGAAATTCAAGTCTCTCTGTTTTGACTCTCTTCCTTTTTCTGTTCATGTGTGATTGTTTCCTCTTCGGGGAGTCTTCCGCTTGCCTCAGTCTTTTTGTCCCTGGGTGACTCATCAGACTAGTTTGGGTTCCATGACTGAGTTTCACAGTCTGACAACGAGAAGCTGCTCGCCAGGGTAGATCATAAGGCATCTTTATTAGAAAAGAATGGCTGAATTTATCAAAGGCCACTGAAAAGTCATTAATTTCCAAAATAACACCTGAATCATTAGCTGAGAGAATATGACCTGAGGCTGTGTCCTGACCTAGATCGGCCCAGGTCACTTTTTTGCCTTTATTTGGTTGTTTTTTTTTTTTTTTATTTGTATGGGTCTCACAATCATCATCAAAGTAACAGTGGAAACGGCCCTCCCTGAATTCCTTCACAAGAGCATTGATCTTCAGGTCCTCTTCTTTTCTTATCTGAGACAATGTTTTCCCCACAAAGGATGCTGGGACATGAGGGGAGGCTTCAAGAACAGGCTCTTGAGATTTTTCTTCAATAGCATTCTGCACTGGATCTGGAGCCCTATTAGAATCAACCACAGAAGAGGAACTTGGTTTGGAATCTAGCTTCCTTTCCTTCAGGGTATAGCACATCTTCTTAACAAAGTCTCCTTTATTCACAGCTCTTTGGGAAGGACCGGGGTCCTTCCCAAGTGAGGAGCCACATTGAAAATTTGGTTCGTCACTCAGAGGTTCTGGAGATAGATGTTTTAACTGTACAGTTACAATTTTATCGACGTCCTGATCCTGGGTTGACTCAAGAGGGGCACTACAATCCAGTCTACAAACACTGGAGTCACGCTTCTTGTTTTTTTTTCGGTTATTATTGACTCCATCTTTTTGAAAGTTGGATCTTTTGTCAGCTTTCCGCTGTTGATGACCCACTGACTGAGATGAATCTTCCTGTGTATCACTTGTTTTAGGGCTTTTTGATTTACGTTTCTTACCTTCTGGGTCACTATATTTCTTTTTTTTTTTATTGGGCTCTTTTGTCTGGCAAGTTATGGTGTGAGGTGAGGGATCCGTTTGAAAATTCACTTCAGAACCATAAGACTCAGAGCTTGACTCCTGCAAAATGATGTAGTCTTTCTTCTGGTTTATGACTTTGAATGTGTCCTTGGATTTCTTTGTTCCGGAGCCAGAAGCTTCACAAGGGTATCTCAGTTCAGAAACACAGGATTCTTGGTTGTCACCTTCTAGATCAAAATGTTCTGTGTTGATGCAATCGACCCCCTGTACAGTCATGGGAGGTGAGTCATTCACTACAGGCTGGAAAGTTTCGGAATCAGAAATCACTTCACAGTCACTATCTCCAGTCACTAGATCCATAACAACCATCTTCTGGAGATTGGTTTCCCTGACTGACACTTCCTTTTGGTCAAGGACTATTTGGAGACGGGTATTAGAATCACATATTATCTCAGAATCGCTGGTCTTTTCTTCCATGCCACGCTCTTCCTTCTCAAGGTCTATTTCATTGCGGATCAGTTGAGGTTCATCCACTTTCAACTGAAGACAAACACCAGAATTACATTTGATTTCAGAAATAGTAGGGTCATAGTTCTTGTCTGCTAAGTCATCAGCAGCAACATTCCTTTGCAAGTTTATTTCTTTGTCAGTTGTGACAGATGTATTGGCCACAAAGTGAATGGGAGTATCAGAATCACAGTTTACTTCAAAATTGCCAAACCTATAACCAGTATCTTCTAGGTAAACATGGCCTTCCTTCCAAGGACATATTTCTGAAACACCCCCCTGAAGATGGTCAGTCACTGACTCAAGCGGATTTTCAGGAGCAAAATGAATTTTAGGTCCAGAAAGATCATCGTTCTCCTCTCCCAAACTGCCATGTACTTCTTCTAAACTCTGTTGGTGCTCAGTTATTGATGGGAGAGGACTAGATGAAATATAAATTACTTCAGAATCATTGAGTTTGTAGCCCTTTGCATCCATACAAACTTGCCCCTCCCTAAGATTCAGTTCTGTAATATTTTCTTGAAAGTCATTAGTCACAAACTGTACAGATTCAGTTGAAGCAAAATTTATTTCAGAATTTCTGGGCTCAACAGTGTTATCTTCCACATCAGTATGCTTCTTCCAAAGGTGGGTCCCATTATGGATGTCTTCAGGTTGGCCGGATACTGACGGAAAGACAGCACCAGATTCATACAAAATTTCAAGATCTTTATGGGCATCCGTGTTATCTTCCATATCAGCTGCATCCTTCCAAAGACAAATTTCCTTCACAGTTTCTCTAAGCTGGTCAGCCACTAACTGGACAGGACCATCAGAATCAAAGCTTACTTCAGAACCACAAAACTGCTGATGCTTCTCTTCCAGTTCAATTTGTTCTTGCCCCAAAATGTTTATTTGAGGTTGGCCAACTATTGACTGCACTAAGTTATTGGAATTCAAATTCTTGGTAGGGTCATTATATTGGGTGATCTTATCTCCCAAGTACACATGACTTTGATTTTCAAGTTTAAGTCGTTTAGCACCTACTTCGGGTTGTTCTGCTACAGACTGAAAAGATACATCAGAATCATTTAGTTTAGAGTCAATTGCTTCACACATCCTAGTTCTGAAGCCAGTATCTGCCTTCGGTGACTTTACTGGGCTATCTGCTTCCTGAAATTGTTCTGTTAATGGAGTAAGAACTTCCATAGAATGAAAATGTATGTTAGACTCACTATATTCACTATCTGTACCTTTCAGATTAACATACTTTTCCTTTAAAGGGGTTAATTTAGATTGATTGGTGACTGAATAAAAGGGGTTCTTATTATTCAATTTTATTTCAAAACCTCTAGATTCAGGTAGTTCATCTCCCACATCAACATGGGCTTTCTGTACAACAGATATTTGAGGTTTTTCTGTCATAAACTGAGGAGATACACCAGAATCCAAAATTATTTTAGAGTTTCTACATATGACACTTTTGTTGCTGACAGCAGGTGCTTCTTTCTGAACATTTATTTCTTTCACAACCTTATGAGGTTCATTCATTGAACAATGAGGAGCTTCAAAATCAGAATTAATTTCAGGGTCACTAAATTTGGCCATTTTATCTTTGGAGCTTGAATGCTTTTCTTTTTGAAGCCGGATTTCTTTAACAACCACTCTAGGTCTGTGTGTCAGTGATGGAAGAGAGACAGTGGGATACTGACTTGGTTCAGAAACACCTAATCTGTTGTTCTTGTGCTTTGAGTATGTCGGTTCTTCTTTCTGGTTTAGTTCTTTAGCACTTATGTCCACATGGTCAGTCACTAAACCAAGAGGATCATCTGATTTCAAGCCAATTTTAGAAGTACTAGGTTCGTTATCTTTATTTTCTAAGTGCCTATACTTTTGTTTTTGTTTCTGAATGTTCACATCTTTGATGGGACCTTCAGAATGTTCAGTCATTGCATCAAAACTATTACAATCCAAATTTAATTCAGAACAACTAGACTCATATTTCTTATTTTCTGAATGTGCCTGTTCTTCTTTGGGAAGGTCCAGTCTTTTAACAGCTACTTCTGTGCGATTAGTCACTGACTGAGAAGGAGCAGGAGACTCCCATTGCATCTCAAAATCACTGGGCTGACCATGTATACTCTCTGAATATGCATACTCTTTCTTTTGAGTGAGTATTTGTTTTAAAGTGACTGCACGTTGATCATTGCCTGAATGAAGAGGCATATCAGAATCCAAATTTATCTCAGACACACAAGGTTCATTGCCCTGACTTTCTGGGTCTATAGGTTTCTCCTCATAAACAGCTACTTGACATTGATCAACTGAGCAGAGAGACAAATCAGAATCAAAAGTTAATTCAGAACTATCTGACTCATAACTCTTATCTTCCAGATGTTTGTATTTTTTCATTATTCCTGCAATCTCCAACTCAGAACGCTCAGTGGCAGATATAAAAGGAGGATCTGAATCAAAGGTCAAGTCAGAACTGGAACAGTCAGAGCTCTGAACTTCCATGTCAATATCTGGCTCTTCCTCACTGTCTTCACTCAAAATCTCTTGAGGGTCATCATTTGTTGACTGATACAGGGCCACATTAGATGCAAAACTGAGATCAGAATCACTAGACTCATCATCCTTGCTGTCCAAGTCAATAACTACTTCTTGAGGATCTACCCCTTGGAGTGTTACATAAGCATGAGAATCGATTTTAAGACCCTGAAATTCACAAGGATTTATTTCCATGGCATCATCATCCTCCAGAATAATTACTTCTTTGTCAGCTTTCTGAGGGTCATCTGCTGCTGTCTCGAGAGCGATGTCACAACCAAGATGTGCTTCAGCACTACCAGGATCATGGTCCTCATCTTCCAAGTAGATAACCTGAATGTTGTTTTCTTTGACAGTCAGTTGAGGAGGGTCAAGAATTGATTTCAGGGAGGTATCATCATCAAAACTTGCTTCAGAAGAACTTGATCCATAGTCCTTATTAGCCAAGTAAATGTGATGCTTCTGAGGTTTTGTTTCCAAGTTAACCACTGGGAGTTGGTTGACTACTGACTTAAGTGGGGAAGCAGAATCAGCACTTATTTCAGAGTTACTAGATCCATAGTTCTTGTCTACCAAACCAATGTATACCTCTTTAGAAAGGTTCTCTTCCTCTGTGGGTTTTTGAAGACAATCAGCTACAGGTTGAAGTGAAGCGTCACAGTCAAAATCCATCTCAGAATCACTGGAATTATAGCTTTCATCGACCAGGCTAATGGGTACTGCCTTCTGGATATTTGTGTCTTTAACATCTGCATGACTCTGATTCTCAGCCAACTGAAAAAAGTCATCTGAACTTATTTCAAAGGAGTAAGATTCATCACTTGAGTCTTGCAAATCAATGTCTATTTCTTTAGAAAGGTTTGTTTCTCTGGTCATTACTTCAGATTGGTCAGTTAGTACATTAAAAGAGGATCTGTAATCAACACTCATTTCAGAACCTCCCAAAGCATTCTTATTATTTCCTTGACCTTTCTGTTTTTCCTCCTTAAGGTCTGGTACATTCTCTTCAGGTTGATCAGATGATGCTTGAAGATGGCCAGATTGGAATTTCATTTCAGAACCTGCTGAGGGCTTCTGTTCCAGAAAGGCTGACTGATTAACAACTAAATGCTCTTCTTCTTGGCCATAATACATCTTAGAAAATTCTCCAGAGTGCTTTGAAATGGAATCTTCAAAGATTCCTTGCTGAGAAGGCTTTTCATTTTTATTCGGATTTACAGATGGGTTTACTGCTAATTTGGAAAGAGATTCATATTTTGAGAAGCCTTCAGCACCTACTGATTCATGAGATTTTAAGCCAGTTGACAAAGTTTTATATGAAGGTTTTATAGCTCCCTGAATAATCAATTTTTCTGAATTTACACTTACAGATTTCTGAACTGATTCATTATATTTCTGGCATAAAACTGGAGATACTTTTACAGCAGATGTTAACACAGTGTTTCTAGAGCCTCTTTCTTGCCCTTCAAAGTATCTGTCAGCTTTGTTGGGGTCATGCTTGCTAACAGACTCCAAATGTGGCAACTTAGTAGTATTAGTTATAACTGACTTATAACCATTTGAACTTTCTAGCAAATGGCCAGCAGGAGCATTAGAATTCACTGAGGGACATACTATGTTTTGTCCATTCTTTGTAGTTTGACTGACACCTACTGGATTAAATTCTTTTAAGCCATCCCCACTGTTACAAACAAGATTCAAGGGCTGCTGCTGACCCCTTTCCAACTTTTGAATAACCGAAGGTCGAACAGAAACATTCTGCACACCCTCCTGAGGTTGACTAGGTCTGGACTCTAACTCCTCAGTAGGTTCACCACTCCTAGGGGGCCTCTCTTCTCTGACTCCAGGATCATCCTCATTCATCTCCTCGGGAATGACATCAGCAGGAACCAACTGAGAAGGCAAAGCAGCACCCATTTGTCTCACGCTCTGAATTGATCTAAAAAAAAGAAAAGTCAGCAAAAGCATTACACAAATATTTTTAAAAAGCATAATATATTTTATCGTCTTTCTAGCCAAGGTCAAATTCTCTCTGCTGCCCATGGAAAACTCCCATGAATAGATCCCATGCTGGGACACAGACCAGTATAATAAAGACATGAGAGATGGAACAGTGGTTAAGCTGTTTTGCACAAGGACGACAAGACTTGTCCAATTTCTGGAACCTTGATATGGGCCTTGGAGCATTACCAAAAGTGAGTACCGAGTGCAGAACCAGGAGTAACCCTTAAGAACTGTCAGGTGAATCCCAAAACCCAAAAAGTAAGAAAAAATGAAATCAAAAGCATAGACATGAATAAGAAATCATATTAAATATCTTTTCATAACACAATGGTGTGAAACAAATAATCAGTCACTTTTTAAAAACTGTTAAAGCTCAAATACATGGAGATTACATGTCATGTTACTGAATACTAGCTGAGTCCATGAGGACATCAAAGGGGAAACTAAACAAATTCCTGAGAAAAAAAGTGAAAATTTGAGTTATTGGAATATAAGGAAAGAGAAGTAAATTACTCAAAAAAATTACTAAGAGGAATGTTCATAGCAATGTAGGCTGACAGCAGGAAAAAAAAAGGGAAAATATCAAACTTAACCTCACAACAAAAAGTATTAGAAAAAAAATCACAAGACACCTAAAACTATATAAATAAAATAGAACATAAAAAAGGCAATACAGATGATGATTCTTTGAAAGAATAGATGAAACTGTAAATCATTAGTTAAGTTTGCTCAGGAAAAAACTGAGAAAACCCTAAAATAGGATCAGAAATAAAAGGGAGGAAAATGGGACAGAGCCAAATTTAGTACAGAAGTGAAGGCATATATGGTCGCCAAACACCACTAGGAGTCACTTCTGAGCAGAGAGCCAGGAATTGTCTCTGAGCGCTTCTGGGTATACCTCAAAATCTAAATAAATAAGTGATAAAGCAAAAGAAGACACTACAGCAGTGCAAAGGACCCTAAAAACCTACAACAAAAACTTCAAGCCACAAAGTTGAATACCCCCCCTCAAAATAAATGAAGTCTTAAAATCCAACAACCTACCAAGACTGAATCAAAAGAAAAGATAAGGCCTAAACAAGGTAATTACAAGAAAACTTTAACAAACACTTCACCAAAGAAAATACTTAAGCCACATAAAAAAAATTCCCATGATTACTTTTTATAGTGAAATGCAAATTGAAACTACAATGACAAGTCTCACAACTGTGAGAATGGTATGTATTAAGTAGGCCAAAAACAAGTTTGGTGAAGGAACTTCTGAACAGTATTGTTGGGAATATATATTTGTCAAGCCTCTATGAGAAACATAATGGAAATTTCTCAAAATATTAAAAAGATCTACTAGAACCAGAGAAATAATTCAGGTGTTAAGTCACTTGCCTAGAATGTGACCAACCCTGGTTCAATTCCTGAAAACACTATCCCAAGCACTGGCATCTGTGAATCCCTCAGCACAGACACCAGGAGAAAGGCTTGAGCACAACTAGATGTGGTCCCCAAGGAAATAATAAATAAGGTTAGAGTAAAAACACAATAGAGAAGTCAAGCACAAGGCACAAGGCAGACCCAGGTTAAATCCCCAGCAACCCATCTGATCCACCAAGCCTGCCAGGAGTGATTTCTGAAGCAGAGACAGGAGTAACTCTTGAGCACTATTTGGCTGTGTTCATTCCAAAAACAAAAAACAAAAGGAAAAACAAAAATTAGATCTACCATATGACCCAACAATTCCACTCTCAGAGAATCTGAACACAAAAATATTAACCCATAAAGATACATGCACATCTATGTTCTTGCATGTCTATTCACAACTGACCAACTATAGAAACAATTCAAGTGTCCAGTGACAAATGTGTAGCCAAAAAAGATAAGGTTATAGATTAAAAAATGGAATAGTAATCAGCTATAAGAAAAAATAAGGGTCGTAAATCTCTGACCAGGAGTAAGCCACTATGCACCTTTGACACTGTTGACCCTGAGTTCATGCCTGGTACTATATATGATTTCCCCAAGCACCTGCAGAAGTGATCCCTGAGTACAGAGCCAGGCATAAGCAATGATGAATGTGGCCCAGAAACAAAACAAAAGATAAACATTTACCATTTTGTGTCAATGAAACTAAAGGGGGTCAAATTAAGTAAAATAATTCAGAAGAATAAAGTTAAATACTAGATGATATCACTTATCCATTGGATATAATAAAGCAAGGAGCAGGCATTATTTGGAAAAAGGAATCTGAGAGTCAACCACCATGTCTGCTCAACAGACCACCAGCACAGACTCACCTAACACTCAAAAGAGCAGCAAAACTTTGGGCTGGAGATATAGCATGGAGGTATGGCATTTTCCTTGCATGCAGAAGGATGGTGGTTCGAATCCCAGCATTCCATATGGTCTCCTGAGCCTGCCAGGAGCGATTTCTTTT
>PVKC010035006.1:0-13573 GCA_004027635.1 Crocidura indochinensis
CCCCTGAGCACTGCCGGGTGTGACCCAAAAGCCAAAAAAGAATGTAGTCATGGGGCCGGAGAGATAGCATGGAGGTAGGGCATTTGCCTTGCATGCAGAAGGACGGTGATTCGAATTTCAGCATCACATATGGTCCCCCGAGCCTGCCAGGAGCGATTTCTGAGCTTAGAGCCAGAAGTAACCCCTGAACGCAGCTGGGTGTAAATGCCACCCCCCCCAAAAAAAGAATGTAGTCATGTACAGACCAAGGATAGAGGTCAGCCCAGGAGTTACTACAGCCCACAAGTTTATGGACTAGCACCATAGCATTCCCTGGAACTGATTAGAAATTTATAATCTCATAGCAAAAAGGTTGCAGTACTTGCCTTGCATATATTCGTGATAATTCAATCCACTGCACCATATGGTCACTGAGCACAGCCAGGGGTCACTCCTGAGAATAGAGCCAGGAACAACCCCTGGAACACTGCTATATATGGCTCAAGGCCTCCCCCCACCCCAACAAGAACAACACATAAAGGGAAAAATATTCAGGTTCCAAGACCTGGAACCAGAATCTACATTTTTACCAAATCCTACTGAGCTTTGAGGAACGTTCTCTGTGTCTTGGCCAACTTTCAGGAAGACATAGGTCCCAGTGGGGAGAAGATCCAGGATGGAGAGGCTTATGGTAGATGGAGAGGTTACAGGGTTTGCTTGAGGTTTCTGTCTCTTCAGGTTAAACCTCAGTAGCTAACACTGTGGGGAGAGCCCTAGAATTCAGATATCTGACCCCAGGTATATCGCTTTCTGACATTAATGATTAGATAGATGATTTTCAGAGCTGGAAGAGGTCCCTCAGAAATAACCTACAATATTTCTCTGCATAATCATAGCAGATTTTATGCCACTTTTCCTTTTTTTGCAAAAAATGTGGAGTATGACATTGTGGAAAACATTTTTTAAGTTGTGCCAAGTGTCACTGGGGGAAAGTGTGCAGAAATTATGCCATAAAACTCAATTTACACTCTCAAGGCAGACTCAAGGCATTTAGTGGAGGTGAAAATTTGACCTCTTTACTCCCAATCTAAAGCACCTGTTACTGTTTCATTCAGCACAGCAATTCTAATGAGAACCCCCTGGATTGTGGATTGGGGGTGTGGTGGGGGCAGGGATGGTTGTTGGATTGTTTGATGCTGAGAAGAGAAGCTGGTCCTGAGTCGATCTTGGGAAAGGAGAGAATGCAGGCCAAGTCCCACGAACCTGAGGGGTGAATGCATACTTTAATATCAACCACATGTTCTTTGCACGTCTGATAGGGATTCCTCACTTCTCCCTGCGAGTTTTCTACTAAAGGTTACCATATGCCATAGGAATGTTTCACCACCATGAACTTGCCATATAAGTGGAAAGCTTTAAATTACTGCACAGTCAGAGCAAGTTAATCTATGCCTTGATTATCTGGGTGTCTAGCTATCTAAAGATGTCCCTGGCATGGAGTTGTAACTCATGACTGATTTGCTAATTTGAAATATAGATGTGCACCTCCCTGCATATCCTCTGTCTTGTACATGCTCATACATATATACTCTTGGATCTACATTAGAATTGAGTTTATAAGTAGGTTCAAGGTTTTTTTCACATCTCTTCTTCCCTAATTCCTATAAATATATAGGTGTCTGGTAGCTGAATAATTATACTGAAGTGTTAAGTGACAGAGGAAAGCTTATAGTAGAGAGACAGAGTGAAGATGTTGGAGAAGGCTGGGAGCAGATGAAAGCCAGTTTTAGAGTAGGCTGGTTAGATTTAGTTCTTAGTTCTGCCTCTTGTTGGATAAGTAAACCTGGAGATGTCATTTCATTTTTAGGAGTCTTGGTGGTTTACTCACTTGTAAGAACAGGAATAATAAATGGCTGGAGTAATCGCTCATGAGTCAGAGAACACGCTTTGCTTGAAGGAGGTCTGGGTTCAATACCCAAGACCACATGGTCCTTTAGAACTTCCAGGAATGACCCTCAAATAGCAAGTAAGGTAGCATCCTGAGCATTATCCAGTGTGATCCTCAAAAATTAAATAATATGCTTTTGTTGTGAACAATTTTTCTTTTTCTTTCTTTCTTTTTTTTTGGCTTTTGTTTGTTTTAAGTTCATACTTGAAAGTGCTCTGGGTTTACTACTGATTTTGTGCTCAAGGATCACTCATGGCAGGCTAGGGGTTTGGGGTACCAGGGATTAAACTTGGATGGGGCTTATGCAAGGCAAGTACCATACCCACTTTACCACTTTACCAACAGGTCCCAAAGCAAGATAGTTTTTATTGAAATAATGTGAGGGGAGGTAAAGCTAATGTGTGTGTGTTCAAGAGAGAGCATGGGCTTCTCCGGAGGGGAATAAGCAAGCAAAGAAACTTAAGAGATAGAAGCAAGACACATGTTTAAAGGAGAACATGATCTTGAAGAGCTTGTCTTGGGCTCTTTCAAGAGTTAAATGAAAATGCACATAGCAAGATCTAATTCAAGTGTAAATTATTTTTCCTTCCCTTTTTGTTTTTGTCTTGGGGCCTACCTGTGTGTTCAGGTGTTCAGGGCTTATTCCTGGCTTTGTACTCAGAGATCATTCTCTTTTTGGGGGGGGTTTTTGAATCACATCCAGCAACACTCAGGGGTTACTCCTGGCTCTACACTCAGAAATCGCCCCTGGTAGGCACGGGGGACCATATGGGATGCCGGGATTCAAATCACCGTCCTTTTGTTTGGAATGCAAACGCCTTACCTCCATGCTATCTCGCTGGTCCCTAGAGATCACTCTTGACATTAAACATATGTGGTGCCAGGGATCCAAATTGGATCAACCATATGCAAGGCAAGTGCTTTAGCTGCTATACTATCTCTAGACACTAATATCGTACTTATAGAATATACTTGAAAAATAGAATTTCAGAATGTTAGAATGTTACTCCACACCATCAGGAGTGACTACTGAAGGCAGAACTAGGAATAACTCCTGAGCATTGTCCAAGATGGCCCAAAATGCTAAGCAAAACAAAACAAAATAATATGTTACTCTAATGGCTTATCAAGTCCATGATCTCCTTTAAACATGCATCACACTTGCTTGTCTCTATGTTTCTTTGCTTGCCTATTCCCACTCTGGAGAAGTCTGTGTTCTCTCATGCACACATTTCCTCTCTCCTCTTACATCTTTCTAAGTAAACTTCAACAAAAACTACCTTGCTTCACAAAAAATAATATTAATAAAATATTCTATTATAGTAGGTGTCAAAGACACTTTGATGAGAAATAAATTCCTGGGGCCGGGCAGTGGCGCTGGAGGTAAGGTGCCTGCCTTGCCTGCGCTAGCCTAGGACGGACCGAGGTTCGATCCCCTGGTTTCCCATATGGTCCCCCAAGCCAGGAGCAACTTCTGAGTGCATAGCCAGGAGTAACCCCTGAGCGTCACTGGGTGTACCCCCGCCCAAAAAAAAAAAACCAAAAAAAAAAAAAGAAAAAAGAAAGAAATTCCTTCCCTATATGAAGAGATTATTATTTAGGTCAGTTCTGTGGATCATATGCAGCAGTCATCTTAATGGATCAGGACCCATGGCTAAAGTCAAAAAGAAATGTTGACTGTTTGTCCAACTCTAAGCTCCCAAGCATTCTTAAGCTTAGAAATCCAGAGGTCTCTGAGGAGCTAAAGACAACAAAGAATTCAATGAAATGAACACTTATCTTTCTATTTCTTGCCACTGACTTGCACAAAATAAGATCAGTAATTACTATTTAATGGGTGCTTTAATACATGTCAGAAATATGAGTTAACTTAGTGAATTGTAAAAGGTCAGAAATATTGTGTCCCCAATAGAATACTATGAATCTTTCAGGTAAAATGAAGTCATAAGATTTTCCTATACATGGATGGACATGGAAACTATTATGCTGAGTGAAATGAGTCAGAGGGAAAGAGATAGACATAAAATAGACTCACTCACTGGTGGGATTTAAGAAAAAAAAAAACAGTATGGGGGCCCGGAGAGATAGCACAGCGGTGTTTGCCTTGCAAGCAGCCGATCCAGAACCTAAGGTGGTTGGTTAGAATCCCGATGTCCCATATGGTCCCCCGTGCCTGCCAGGAGCGATTTCTGAGCAGATCGCCAGGAGTAACCCCTGAGCACTGCCGGGTGTGGCCCAAAAACAAAAACAAACAAAAAAAAAACAGTATGGTAATAATACTCAGAGACAAGAGAGATGAGGGCTGGAAGGACCAGCCCACACTATGAAGCTTACCACAAAGAGCAGTGAATGCAGTTAAAGACAAAATTACACTAACAACTATCACAACAATAGTAGTGAGTGAGAGAAATAGAATGCCTAGCTTGAAGATAGTCATGGGGTGGGGGTGGAGGGAAATGGGAGGCATTGGTGGCAGGAAAGTTGCACTGGTGAAGGGGGTGTACTTTTTTATTTTTTTGTGGTTTTTGGGTCACACCCGGCAGTGCTCAGGGGTTACTCCTGGCTCCATGCTCAGAAATTGCTCCTGGCAGGCACGGGAGACTATATGGGGCACCGGGATTCGAACCGATGACCTTTTGCATGAAAGGCAAACGCCTTACCTCCATGCTATCTCCTGGGCCCCAGGGGGGTGTACTTTTTATGACTGAAACCCAACTACAAATATGATTGTAACCATGGTGCTTAAATAAAGATATTATTAGGAAAAATAATTATTGTATCTATTATATAAATTAGCACTCTGAGATTTGAAGATCCTGATTTATTTGCCCTAATATACCTAGAAACAAATGTTGAACAGGTCACTGAGAGCAAATTTGGCAAGATTGTACTACTTCCCAAAATAAAAGCACTTCCTTAGCTCTTTGGAATTTTAGTTTAAGCCTGAAAACTTAATATAACTCCCTAGTATTTCATTTTCCTTCAAGTAAGAAAGTATTTGGTATACTTTTCAAAACAGTATCATCTGGGGCTAGAGCAAATAACACAAAGGATCCCTCACATATTTCAATGCTTGTTATGCCTTCTCATTTCTGCTTCTACAAAATATTCATCCCTATCCTCATGTTTGACCATCAGTTTGCCGATCTTTATGAATCTTTATGAAATGCTAACCCCTAGTCAATACTTCTTGGTAGTTGTCATTGATTGTCTATGTGCTCCAGCTTTGGTCATATGTGCAAAAGAGTGCATAAAAGCAAATTCTAGAGGTCAGAGAGATAGTACAGCAATAGGGCATTTGCCTTGCACATACTCGACCCAGGATGGACCTGGGTTTGATTTCTGGCATCCCATATGATCCCTCCAGACTGCCAGGAGCAATTTTTTTAAACTTTATTTATTTATTGATTTATCAATGGATTGGTTGGTTTCTGGGTCCACCCAGCAGAGCTCGAGGGTCACTCTTGATTCTGCACTCAGAAATCACCCCTGGCAGGCTGTGGGCCACATAGGATCCTGGGTCCCTCCCAAGTCAGCTGCATGCAGGACAAATGCCCCATCACTGTGCTATCTCTGGTCCCCAAGGAGCAATTTCTGAGCGCAGAGCCAGGAGTAGCCCCTGATTGTGGTCAGGTATGCCCCCCCCCGCCAAAAAGTGTACTCCAGTGGCCACTGGTGTGTGAAACTCATTTGAAATGGTTTGCATGACTGTCTTCCCTTCAGACTGGGCACATTGTGAATATGAAAACATACATTCAGGGAAGAATATATGGCCAGGACTTCAATGGTATTCAAATACATTAATACATACAGAGCAGATGGTGACAAAGGCAGCATCTGTCAGAATAAAGAAGTGAAAGAATGAGGATGTCATGCAGTTGTCTTTTTATAAAAGTGTATGACAGGCTCAGAGATATAGTACAGCAGAAAGAGTGATTGCTTTGATCCCGGTTTGATTCTTGATACCCTATATGGTCCTCTAAACACTGCCAAGACATTCTTGAGCACAAAGCCAGAGTGATGCCTGAGTACCACCAGTGTGTCCCCACTCAAAAAAATGAAACAAAGAAGTGCATGAGTGTTAACAAAATTTACCAACATTTACCAATCAAAAAAGAAACCATACCTGATTTAGACAAAAAGGTTGGTACTGGTTTTGTTATTGTTGTTTTAGTTTTGATTTGGAGGCCATACCTAATGGTGCTCAGTGTATTCTCCTGGCTCTGAACTCAGGAATTAATCCTAAAGGGCTCGGGGAACAATATATGGTGCTGGGATCAAACCCAGGTCAGCTACCAGATCTGCCACAAGCATCCTATCACCTGTGCTATCTCTTAGACCCCATAAACATTTTTGTTTGTTTGTTTTTGTTTTGAAACCACACCCAGCAGTGCTCAGGTGTTACTTCTGGATATGTGTTCAGATATCACTCCTGGCAGGCTCGGGAGACCATATGGAATGACTGGAATCAAACCTGAGTCTGTCTCAGGTTGGCTGAATGCAAGGCAAACACCCTACTGCTGTGCTCTCTTAAAGGCCCCATGATGAGAATTATTTTTAAGAAGTAAGAGAAGCAGATGAGTTGGCTATGCAGGAATTATGGCACTCTCCATCAGATTCTCATGTAAGACTACCCTGAAAATGGGTCTGAACTCAGCTCTAAGACCTTCACTCTCAACTTCTCTTTATCAATAGTACCTCAAACATAACTTCAAACATGTATCAACCACACAGACATTCTCAAAAACAGTTCATTAGGACTGGAGAGATAGCATGGAGATAAGGCATTCGCCTTACATGCAGAAGGTTGACGGTTCGAATCCCGGCATCCCATATGGTTCCCCGAGCCTGCCAAGAGCAATTTCTGAGTATAGAGCCAGGAATAACCACTGAGCGCTGCCGGGTGTGACTCAAAAACCAAAAAACAAACAAACAAACAGTTCATTAATAGAATAGTGGTCAAAATGTTCTATGATTTAAAACTCAGTCCTATATTCCAGGTAAGAGGGAGCCAGTGCCACAACTCACCATCCTTCTCTGTTCTCTCACTGAATATAGCTATGTAACTGAGCAGAATGCATGGAACAACAATTTGAACAAACTTTGTGAGAAACTTTTTTTTTGACCAAAACCAACAATCCTAAGGGGTTATTTCTGGCTCTGTGATTCTAAGAAATCACACCCTGGCAGTGCTCAGGGAACTATATGGGATGCTAGAGATCAAACCTAGGTTGGCCACATGCAAAGCAAGCACCCTACCTGCTGTAGTATCCCTAGGGCACCTGTAAAACAGTTCCTAACCATTGGCTCAGGAAAGAAGACTAGATTTGAAGCACCAGTGATTAATGTTGAAGTTACTATATTGTTAGCTTTGGGTTATATTGTCAAGACATAGGTATACAGGAGTTGGAAGTGGACTTCAAGGGCACTCCTCTAATTCTAGCAAAGTGGTGAGGAGTGTCTTCTAACCATTCAATTAGTAAGAGAAATCCAGTGTTTCCTTTCTGTCGTCCTTCTAATTAGAGGAATAGAAAAGAGATTCCAGAACTCAAGGTATAGGGCAAAGAGATGAATTTGAACAAGTGATCAAAGGAAATTTTTGCAAATCCCTGGGCTTACTCTCAAGTGGCATGTCTGAGAGCCTGATCCTAAATAGCATACCTGTGATAAGGTTCTGTGCTAGAACCCTATTCTATGTAATAGGCCACCACTCACATCCTACACTGGTGATGAGGTGACAAACATAAAGGACAGATCAAAATCACATTGCAGTTCCACATTGAGAGTGGAACTGAGCTTGAACTCACAGATAGTTCACCAGAATTTGCCATCAGAATTCAAGTGAGTCTGTGACTCTTTTAAAATCATTTCCCACAAGATGTAAACAAGAACTAGAGACTCATAATATTTCAAATGTCCAGAATTCAATACAAAATTACTCACCATATGCAGAATCAGAAAAATCTCCACTTGTTTGTTGAGATGACACAGATGTTAGAATTACTGTGAAGACTTGAAAGCAACTATTATAAAAATGATGTGCTGTGAAATGTAAAAACAGTATCTATAGTATACTGACTTTTGTAGAAAAAGAGAGAAAATCAGAATTATTCACTTATGCTTGTTTCTGCAGAAAGAGATCCTAGGAGGATACATATTGAATTAATAAAAATAGTTTTTTATATGAGTAGAGAAAAATGGAGCAGATATGAAGAGGTCGGAGTAAGATTTTTCAAAGTACATTTTATTGTTGTCCTTTTCTTAACCATTAAAATGAAATTAATATGGTATAACATTAATCATTTTATTTTGTGTTTTGGAGCCACACCTGGATATGCTCAGAGCTTTTTCTTGTTTTTGTGCTCAGGGATCACTTCCAGCAGGCTTAAGGGATAAAATACAATATTGGGAATCTTGAGTTGACCATATACAAGAAATCACCTCACTCCAGCCCAACATTAACTATGCACATTTTCTTTGGTCCTTTGTATATCACCTTCATTTTTTAATACTATGACTACATTAATCATTTGCCTTTCATGCAAAAGGTCATCGGTTCGAATCCTGGTGCCCCATATGGTCCCCCGTGCCTGCCAGGAGCAATTTCTGAGCATGGAGCCAGGAGTAACCCCTGAGCACTGCCGGGTGTGACCCAAAAACCACAAAAAAATTGTACATAAATATGGAAAAAATAAGACTGGAAAGATAAGGGACATGCCTTGTCATGTGACCACACCTTGGTTTACTCCTCAGCACCACCAAAAGCCACTCCTAAACACAGAAGCAGGAATAGCCTATAAGCACCACCTGGTGGGGCACAGCCCCCCCCCCCACTTAATAATCAGATAGAAGAAATGGAGAAACTAGGGACATAAGGATAATATAGGGGATAGGGTGCTTGCCTTGCTTGTGGCCAACCTGGACTCAACAATATTCAGCATCCATAGGGTCCCCCAATCACTACTAGAAGTAATTCCTGAGTGTAGAGCCAGAAGTAAGCCCTTAGTATCACCAGGTATGTCCTCCTGCAAGAGCAAAAAGAAAAACATTTTAAATGGAAAAAAACTAGAATACTGTAGCAATTGAATGATGGCCCAGTATTGTCGCATTTTAATTTCTGAAAAACCTAACCTTTGTTTTGTTACCTGATGGAAAGGATTTTTCTTATCTGACGGAAAGAATTTTGTGATGCAGATAAGCCTCCAAAATGGGAAATTACCAAGAATGTTCATGTGATTCCAGTGAATCAAAGGGTTCTTAAGAAACAGTGGAGAGGGCCCGGAGAGATGGTACAGCAGTGTTTGCCTTGCAAGCAGCCGATCTAGAACCTAAGGTGGTTGGTTCGAATCCCAGTGTCCCATATGGTCCCCCATGCCTGTCAGGAGCGATTTCTGAGCAGATAGCCAGGAGTAACCCCTGAGCATGGCCAGGAGTGGCCCAAAAACCAAAAAAAAAAAAAAAAAAAAAGGCGGGGGGAGGGGGGTTAAGGTACTTGTCTTCCTTCCCAGCACTGCATATGCCCCCAAGATCTACTAGGAGTAATTCCTGAACACTGCCAGGTGTGGCTCTAATCATCCACCCAAAATAGGAAAGAGGTTAGAGTGAGAAAGAGAGCCTTGGTGCAGGAAATAGAATCAGAGAGATACACTTAAAGGTGCTACGAAGAGAAGGCTGCCTGACATGGCATTGCAGGCAGGTTCCAGAAAAGGAAACAAATTTTCTGTTAGGACCACCAGAAAAAAGGTAGTCCTGACAACACATTGGCATCTGAGATTCCTTACTTCCAGGGTTATAACTTAATAAATGTGCAGTTTCAGGCCACTATTTATTAGTGGCAATTTATTACAGTAGCACGAGGAAACAAAAAACAACCCAAAGCACCCAGATTGCTCAGAAAGAAGTATAGAATGTCCACATAACATGGTCCAAACACATGGTCAATCACTTCTTGGAAATTATGATTTTTAACTGGAAAGGATGCAGAGTGAAAGCAAATACTCCAACAAAACACAGGGTTCCAAGATTTTTTTCTCATGAACATTATAACCAAATGATGGAAACAATGTTATTTGAGGACCTGCTGTATTGCCTAATAACCTCATCAATGCTTCACCATCAGGAAATGGGGCTGAGTATCACATGCCTTCTAAATCCCCCAGGAGGACTACATAACCACAGAGGGCAGAGTTGCATCGTCCTGTGGGGTGTAAGAGATGTCAGAAGCAAACCATTCAAGATTTGCATCCTACACATCCTCAGAAGGAATGCTGAGCTCTATAACTCCCGCTGGATAAATGTAACTAACAGGACTCACGTGTTTTATAAAAATTAAAATTATAATAAGAGGTATGCATAAGGGGTTTTGTTTATCCCCACTGTTATGCTTTTTCCTTTATGTGGAAACTGCAACACTGAGAAGTTTAAAAACTGCCCCTCCATACACCACTCCTTCATTCTACCTCCCGACCCTGTTCCCAGAGCGCTGCTGTAACTGGCGGCACCTGCCCATCCGTGGGTCATTCATCAGCTGAAATTTCTGCATGTGGTTTTGTTTCATGTCCATCCTCCTTCAAAGCCCAAATATGCTTCGCATCTAACGTGTGTAATATGTTTCCTTCACAGAGTTGGCCCACAGAGGGTAACTCCATGTGATAAAAGACCCCAGAGCAGACTGGGTGAAAGCGCCAAATACCTGTTGGCCTATAAATTTTTCTCCGTTCTTTCTGTTTCAGATGGATGAGGATACCACCATCACTTTCACCACCTTCAGAGAAGAGAAAGCTTTGGATCTCAGCCAGCTATGACCTAAAAATCCACTTAAAAACTCAGTGAAGAAGCACTTGAAGAATGTGAATCTATGACTGGGGGATAGTCTTGAATAAAACATAATTTTTTAGAAGCTGAAATACAATAGTTGTAGAAAAGGGAGAAAATCCTGATATCCAACCTTAAGGAAACTTCTCTCCAGAGTGTGGGATTTTGTTACAATCAGAAGATAGTAGTAGGGGCTGAGTGGTGGCACAAATGGTAAGGCATCTGCCTTGCCCGAGCTAGCCTAGGACCGACCGAGGTTTGATCCCCCAGTGTCCCATATGGTTCCCCAAGCCAGGAGCGATTTCTGAGTGAACAGCCAGGAGTAACCCCTCAGCGTCACCAGGAGTGGCCCAAAAACCAAAAATTAAAAATAACAAAAAAAGAAGATAGGTGCTCGCTTCTGCAGCACATATACTAAAATTGGAGGATTTTACAGAGAAGATTAGCATGGCCCCTGCGCAAGGACGTCATGCAAATTCGTGGAGCATTCCATATTTAAAAAAAAAAAAAGATAGTAGTTAGCTTGCAGCTCTTTCAGTAGGTCCTATGGATGTCTCAATAGCATGAATACCAAGTCTTTGGAAGTTTTACCCTTGCCCAGTTCAATGTGTGAGCCCTGATTGGCCTAAACTAAGTGACTCTGATTGGTTCAGGGATAAGTACCTAATGACTGAGCCTATCAACTCACGTCACCTCATAGCCTCTTGTTCCAGGGTGAGAGCACATAATCAAACAGAGTTCTGACTGTGCTCTACAAAATGATATGATTGAACAGCAGATTACAGATATCTTGAAGGCTTCCCTCTAAGTTTCGGTAACAGCAATACCTCCCAAGTTATCACTAAATTCCCAAGGTCTGTTGGGATTTTCTGCTGACCACTGACAACATATTGGATACATCACGAATGAGTCCATCAGTCACTATAAGAAGGGCGTGCACAAGCTCTGTCTCAATCTTCCCCATCATTCAGTGATGGAGGTTCTATACCTGTTTTCTTTTTCTTTTTCTTTTTTACAGATGTCTGGTATTGTATTCAAGTTCTCCCTGTTGGGATATAATAGAACCAGGATGTGGGACCTTGTCTGGCCAGACTCTCAGTCTCTGCTTCCCACCATGCCTTGCTGGCTTCTACAATAACATCTTTGGATAGAATTTGGGGGAAATCCACTAGCACAACTCTCAGCAATGTTTTGCAGAGATTATTGTTATACAAGAGACTGCTGTTATATTAGCTATCATATTTCATTCTGGCATTCTAGTTCATTATTTAAAAAATTCTTATAGCAGCTGAAACCATGCTCCACAAACAATCACCATGTCTGTCTTTGGCCAGCTCTATAGACTCTATTCTCAAAAACATATTTAAACCAAGCTATAAAAATTATGATTATACATGGGAGCCGGAGAGATAACATGGAAATAGGGTGCTTGCCTTGCATGCAGAAGGATGGTAATTCAAATACAGCATCCCATATGATCCCCTGAGCCTGCCAGGAGCGATTTCTGAGCATAGAGCCAGGAGTAAACCCTGAGCACTGTGGGTGTGACCCAACAACCAAAAAAAAAAAAAAAAGATTATGGGTACACTAGCCATGTTGGTATGATGCTAGCTGTAAGCTGGCAATCTTGGGAGGAGAAGGTTAGTCACATCCCCTCTCTTGACCTACCTCTCCTGATAATGCCAACGTCATACCAGCTGTACCCACCACCCACAATCACTGCTTCACCAATGGTCCAGCTTCACCACTCAACCCCAAATCCACACAGAGATGCCAAACCAACCAAAACTTCAGGTATGCCAGTATTTGAGCTGATATCACCAAGAAAATATTTTGGAGTGAGTACAAACACTTTTCCCCTTCCTTCCTGTATTTTCAGAAGACCTGGTAGCTGAAAATACTCCCTCACAAAAGCTGCAATATCAGCTATGGAAATTGAAATTCCTAAACTCTGTGGCCACATATGTTGCCACATGACAATTCCAAATTTTTCAGTACTGTCATTCCCAGCAAGGACATAATTTAGACGTCCATGTGGATTTGAATCCACTTAATGTTCAGAAACAAAACACATAACAGAAAGATAAACTAGCAACAAGAGCTTAGTAAATGATCTGACAATGATTTTATATCCTGTTGCAAGATACAATTATGTTCACAATTTTCTTTGTTGCTGTACTCTTTTTGGAGGGGTTTTGGGGGAATCACACCCAGCAGGTCAAGGTTACTTCTGGCTCTGCGCTCAGAAATTACTCCTATCAAGCGCAGGGAACTATATGGGATGCTGGGAATCAAAACCAGATTGGCAGTATACAAGGAAAAACGCCCTACCCACTGTGCTATCACTCTAACCCTTTTTTACTTTCTTTTCTCTTTTTAAAAGTTAATTTCACTACCACTTATCTGTAAACAAATGCATTATGAGCAACTATGTAATACGTGGTCTTTAAATAATGTAAATAGCAAATAAATAAATATTTCTTACAGATGTTAATAAATCATTGTGTTTCTGGTTCTGCACTCAGGGATCATTTGTTTTGAGGGGAGAACGTTTGGGACACATCTGACAACGCTCAGGGGTTACTCGTGGCTCTGCACTCAGAAATTATTTCTACTCATTGCTGCCCGAGGATCACCTAAGTCAAACTGTATCAAATGCCTGTATCATATGCCTCAAAAATGTAATCAACTTTTTAATTATATAAAAGTAAATAAATATAAACTTCCTAAAACTGTGAAAAAATAGCTATGAAATTATTAAATAAATCCACAGTCTGACTTGCAGAATATTATTTTTATTTCCTGTTAGATTGTTTTGTGGGTTTTTTTTTT
>PVKC010035007.1:0-13581 GCA_004027635.1 Crocidura indochinensis
CTGGCTATTCGCTCAGAAGTCGCTCCTGGCAGGCACGGGGGACCATATGGGGAACCGGGGGATAGAACCGAGGTCTGTTATAGGTTAGCACAGGCACCTTAGCTCCAGCGCCACCGCCCGGCCCCACAAATAGCCTTTCTATGATATGACTTTTATTTTGTATTTTACAGTACTTGTTTAGAGATGACTGCTCTAAACCATGGCATTATGTTTTGGGCTCAACTTAGAGTATCTGCTACACTACGTTCTCTAGGATGGCAGGTCTATATTTCTTTCTCAGAGAAAGTTGCTTCTTGGAGACCATTGTAACCTGTCTGTGTTGGTACTGCTAGTTTCTTAGGTATAGACTTCTCTGCAGTTATTCATTTTAATAGAGTGTATTCTCCCTAATGAGACTAAATTTTCATTTGATCAATACATGTTTAATTTTAGAAATACTTGGAAAATCTTAAAATCTCAAGAGTTTGTTGGTCTGACCAAGGATAAGCTTACTTTCTGAATTAATTCACAAAAGAAATCCAACTTTTTGGATTCTTAATGATATAAGAAATTAACTAAATTTCTTAAAGTGAGGAATCTGAAAACATAAGTGGGCATGGATGGAAGTGCTCCAAGATATTAGTAGGAACCATATTTGCCCACTCACACTCACAGTGTGGTGTACGCTTAGAGATTCACTTAGGTACAGAGATATTCAGTAGCCCTCAGTATTGGAAAGATGCTCTTCTGAATACTTCGTTATTGACATATTGATAAGATGCTAACTAGTAACATGAAAACTCACAGTAGTCTTTGTGATTAAAATAAAATTATTGGGATCAGGGGCCAGAGTGATTGCACATTAGATAGGTCATTTGCCTTGCACGCAGCTGACCCAGTTTTGATCTCCAGCATCCCACATGGTCCCCAAGCCTGCCAGGAGTGATTTCTGAGTGTAGAACCAGGAGTAACCCCTATGTTCCACTGTGTGTGGCCCCAAAACTGAAAAAAATTATTGAAAGCATAAAGTTAAAGAATACCCTTTCTAGATACACGTTTCCTAGATTGACATACTGATTACTAACTAATTGTATAACTAACACTACTCTCATTTCTGTTGAGAGGAGCAAGTTAGATAACAGATGTAAAGTGCTTAGAAACAACCTGGAATAAGGCATGAAAAATTGTTAGGTATTATAATTTACATTCATAAGTGCAATTTTCAAGTGGGCCATATATTCAAATTGACTTGAATAGCTTTTCTCACCTCATTGGCAACCAATAGAATCAAATGGCTACTAAACTATGGGAATCAAATTAACAGCGGCTGCTATAATGACATTGGAAAGAGTTTCTTGAGTTCACATGGGTATAGCAGGAGGCTAATACCAAATTATGCATTTATTTCTGTGCTCTTAAAATCAGGAAAGAGAAACACTCCTTCCACCTCTCATGAGCCCCTACCCCTTGCTACTCACAGTTTTATGGATGCGGCTGATTTCCAGCTACCAGTGAGTGATGGACAACTATTATTTTTCTCTGAGATATTCTACTTTTTTTTATGACAACTCTGTTTGTTGATGTCCTATCTGTTGCTAATTATAGAGCACAGATCTCTCTATACAATCTTATTTCCATTCACAAAGAGATCATCTTACTATTGTTCCACCAACACATGCCTCCTACATGTATCTGTATGCTCAAAATATATGTGACTTGAACAGTGAAGGCTGAGAATTTTCCTACAAGCAAATAAACCACAGTTAGAACAATCACTTAGTTTGAATATTTGCAGAAACAAAATCTCATTCAGAAATTATTTATGGATTTTTATTGACTGTGCTTAGGTGAGTGCCTGTTGTCTATTGAAATGAAACCTTTCAATTTACCAAAAATAACAAGCTTCTTTTTTATTAGTTTGGTCAAATTTTAAAGAAAATGAATTATATTCAAAGAAAATAAGGCCACCAAGCAAGGAATCTTAGAATAATCCTTAATAGTTTGAAATATTTGCAACAATGCTCCATTCAATGTTTGAGTCTTTCCTTGTGCTCATGGATCGTCTTTAATTCTGTCATCAGAATTGGATGCTGGGAGCATTTAACTAACAGTGGTGCTAGAGTGAGATTAGGATTGTGTCTGATAATTTTCAACATGATTCAGTCTGGTAAATACATTATCTTTTTTTAAGATATTGTTAAATGATATTGAATAACTTCAAACAACTTTGCAGCTTGCTCTTCTCATGAATAAAGTGGATTGAATTGTTTCAGACTGCTTTTGTTTTACTATTAAAAATCAATATTCATGATTGGCTGCAATTTGGCAATGAAAATCAGGATATCAATTCATGTATGGATCATTGTAGAGCAAACTAACAAGAAGAGTGAATATCTTTATTCTTTATTATCTCCAATTAACATGACAGATAGAGTTTGTGCATAATTCATTTCCAAGAATTCTAAGATTAGACTCTATGAAAATAAACTTTTAATTAGCAACGTAGTGAAGAAAATAGGCTCCTACTCATATACCGCTTTATGTCTCCCCCTTCTATCGCCTTTTAAAAATAATCTCCATCATTTTTACTTGGCAATGAACCTCTAGCATCAGGCTCAAAATTAACTTATGGTTTTCATTAAATTCAGTCTAGACTGTGTGTGTCTTTACCCAAATCCAAAGCACAAACAACTTGATTTGCCACTTATCCAAAACTTCCTCATCAAAGGAAAAAGTGCAAATAGGTGGCATTGCTTTTAAAGCTTAGATGAGGTAAGTACAGTGTTCAATAATTTCATCAAATAAGGTCTAAATTTTATGGTGTAAATGCTAGGCTTTACAGGTCAGTGAGCCTTTTCAAATGGTACACAGGCTGCCTATATCAAATTTGTACAAAGGAATTGATTTTGGTGGATGGAATAAGGCTATTATAGTCTTGCAGCATGCTTTCCAGAAATACTAGTGCTTTATTGGAAGATAAATTATAAATAGATTACTGTTTATAAGTATTATTCAGAATGTTAACAACTAATATGATGGCCTTTCTATTGCAATCCTAAATAGCAAGTGTCAACCTGATGTTTAACTTTCTCTGGTACCTCTCAGCAGTCATGTGGATTCCAGGGAAAGCTGTGCTGTCTGGCTGACAAAAAAACATCATGTTTTATTCTCACCCTTTGTTTTCTTCCTTTTGGTCTGCTGTTCCACAGTTATTGGCAGGACAGAAACAGGAGGCAGACAGAAGATCTTTGATGTCAGGCAAGTTGCAATACTGGGAGGCAGAAAGAAGTGTATTCCCCAAATGGAAGTTCTTGGTATTTTGGGATTTTGTGAGAGATGTTAATTGGCAGAAAAGATTGGTATGTTATAATGTATGCTTCTCTATCTTTGATAATGCATCCTGTATCCTGGTAACATTTTACCCAGGCATTACCCTTCTGAATGAGAATTTTCTCTATTTCTTTCCTGCTTTTCCATTCACAGAAGTTCCAAGGACTGTGTTCCAGAAAACAGTATGTTTCAAAAAGAAGACTTTTCATGTTTGTGTGCAGTAGCTGGAAACCAGATGCATAAAATAAAAATACCAATTTTCATAGAAGCATTCTTCAGTTCTTCCTTGAAGCTGAGTTAAATATTTCTATCTCTAGACACCTGGTACACTTCCAATATCTCTCTTTTATTTTATTTTTTCTGTCTGTATCCTTTATTAGAATAGGGATTTGTTCCATTGGAACCCTCCTCGAAACTAGGTCTGGAACATGGCAGGTTATCTTGTTTGTTAAGGAAAATATTTCCACGTTGGGACTGAGAATTAAAATATAGCAAAAGCTGACAAAGTTTCGTATGCAGAATATTTTGTTCTCATAAGCACTTGAGAATTCAGATGAACCTGAATGATGCTTACGTGGGTAGAGATTTGGAAATAATATTTATTTTCTTAAAGATGTCACGCAGCTCTTTCTAACTCTCCTCTTTCTCTTAGAGAAATTCTAAAATCAAACACCCTTCCAAACAAACTCAAACAAACAAGAAACAAAAATAATGCATCCTTTGCTGAAACTTCTATATTCAGGAGATACATACTTTCACAATGAAAAACCAATTCCCCTCCCATCCTCATTGCCTACTGGGAGTGGGAACTTAATTGGATTTCAATGATCCTTTGACACTTAAACCATTTTAGCATCTTTAGCTTAGGACATTATTAATTTTTTCCTGGAGGAATACATACACCCAAAAGTGCTTAAGGATTACTTTTGACTCTGTTCTTAAGAATAACTCTTGGAGGGCTTGGAGGACCATTTAGGATGCTACAGATTGAACCCAGGTTAATTCTATGCAAGGCAAATGCTCTACCAACTGTACTATTGCTTGAGCCCCTTATTAATCATTTCTATTTGATTTATTCTTTATAATTTGGAGGGATTAATATTCTAAATACTTCTAGAATACTCAATATACAACTTAAAACTAGACGGGCTTGATTCAACTGGGAAACAGAAACTAATACTAAACTATTATAGAAAACTTGCAAGAATGACTGAATATTTTTGTGCTTGATTGACAGAGAAGAGACGTGCAACTGCCATGTCCAGTTACAGAGTTCATGCAAACTTTTTTATTCAAGGATATCTCTCTAATATGTATATAAGAAGGATAATTAATTTCAATTTGTTGTCTTCAAATTTTCCTCCCACCTGCTATTAGAATGACCTCTCTAAGTTCATAGTAGTTTATTTTATTGTTAAGTAAAAATAATCTCTTCTTCTTTAGAGACTTTCTGTCAATTCAGTTGGTTGTCTGATAGCCAATCAAGAAGGTTAGTGGAACCAGTGAGGCTGGTTTCAATTGAGCCTCTAATTGTACTTTCAGTGTCTCATTTCACCATTTAGAATAACAGGTCTTTTTTTTTTTTTTTCATTTTTTGGGAGGGGGTCACACCCGGTGACGCTCAGGGGTTACTCCTGGTTATGCGCTCAGAAGTTGCTCCTGGCTTGGAGGACCATATGGGACGCCAGGGGGATCGAACTGCTGGCAAGGCAGACACCTTACCTCTAGCACCACCACGCCGGCCCCAGGTCATATATTCTTAACATGCCTCTTGCATGCAGTAGTTAAGAATTACATAGCTAGTTTAGGGAAGATTTGAATTCTAGGTTTTTTTATTTCTCTACTGAACACATTTTTTTTATCAGGCTTGGAAAGAGACAATAGAGTCTTACTGTATTTTGTAATAGGAAGACTTTCTTCTAAGTTTGCTCTTTCTGGTTTTACAGAGGTTTTAGTTTTTTATTTACTTATTCCATGCCACACCCACTAGTTCTCAAGGATTTTCTCTGGTTTTAAGCTCAGGAATAACTCCTGGCAGGACTTGGGGAAGCATATGGAGTACCGCAGATCAAACCCAGGTCAGCCATGTGCATAATGTTCTGCCTGTTTTACTATCTTTCCAGCTGCTACAGTGGTTTTTTGTTTGTTTGAATTTTCCCAGTTCTCCCATTGTCTTACAAGGAAATATAATCTGACATCTTGTACAGAATTGATGGGCAGTCTCCTGCAAAAGAAACAGTACAAGTAGCTGGAGTATTTAGGGATTTTTAAGGGTCTTTTGAGCTCTAAGTTTTGAACAGTTCAGTAAACGTGCTTGTCCTCATTGTCAAGGGAGGAAAAGAAATGGAAACGTGGTGTTCAGGGAACTGGGCACCAAAGAGAAACAGCATTACAGTGATTGGGTGAATAGCATTCTAAGCACTGTCACAGGTATGTATTTTTTCTGAAAGAGTAAGTATATAGAATCACCATCTTAGAGCTACAGGGAGCATGGCAACCTGCAAGATCTTTCTAGGAATCTAAGTGAAGTGTCAACGATACATGACATGCCACTTAAGAGAGCCCAGAGTACATACTAGAAATGCTCTGCATAGTTTCATAGGGATTGTTCTTCAGATTCTCACAGGAAGCTCCAGCTCCACATACTAGCAGAGTCATTTGCCTTCTTAGAAAAGGAGAAGTTAAGATCATTGAGGGAAGGATCTTTACCTTTTAAATGTCTAGAAGGTGGAAACTTCGGTGTGGAAAGCTTAAAACAGTCATGAAAGATTTCCTTATGGAACACACATGAAGAGAAATGATGATTTTGATCATTGTCTCCTTTTATTTTTGCCCCTTTTACTACTTCTGCTCACACATCATGATTAATCCACAAAGTGAAAATCTTGCAAAAACATTGCCTATGTGTACTTTTGGACTGTTTTGGGGTTTTGATTGTACCAAGATTCTGAGCCACAAGCTAGTAATTTTCAAAGCAGTTAAGGATGAAAAATCGTATCTGTTGGGACCCAGAACTCTCTCATAGTATATACAATGCCAGTCATAGGGCTGAGATGAGGCTCCACTTTATATGCATGAGGCTCTGAGGATTAATTCTCTTTTTTATTGGTATCAGGAGAACAAATTGAATCTTACGTCTCTTCAATTCAGAGAATGTCTGGACTACAGATCCTTCTTGACTGTACAGAGTGAATCTCTGGAATCACTGACATATTTTTGTTGTTTGGACAATGGAGTAGTGATAATAATTAAAGTTTTATTACTTTTTGCTTTTATTGTTGTTATTTTGGGGCTAGATATGGCTGTACTCAGAGATTTCTGTAATGGGTGCTTAGGGGTCGCTCCCAGTGGTATTTGAAACTTTTTGGTGCCAGAAACTGAATCAAGACCTCCTGCATACAAAGCATGTGTTTAGAATGCTGAAGCTATATTTCAGGTCCTAACATTTTTATTCTTTTACTTTTAAGATGTATTTAGGAAAGACAAAAATCAGGACACCAATGGAGTGATGATAATGGAGTTGAGTTAAATAGTAGGGTGAGAAGTGGAAGATTCTTCAGTGGAAGAATCAAGTAGAACTAGATTTCAGCAACAACTTTATGGATGTGTTGCTTTGGTATATATAATAATAGCTGTATTACTTACCACTCTCTTGTATACAGAAACAGCCAATTCATGGTGAAGGGTACAGTTCTCTCTTCTATCAATTTTACCCTGTGTTTGTGAGGATCTTTAAGGATACTCCAAAAGTCAAAGAAGGTTACAAATTTGGGATGTTACAAAAGAATCTTTGAGTTTGAGAGCTAACTAGCACAACTCATAGGATTTAGGAACACACAACACTTAAACTTGTTTCCTTATAGTTAAAGGGCACAAATGAGAAGCAATCAAAAGAATTGATAACTGTGGTGGATTTTGAAAGTAGGAAGCTTCCAAATATGAAGGTTCAATGTCTCAAGAGATCCAATAGTACTTTCTAAGTGGGTGACAAGATATAGAGAACTGCCAATTTAGGAAGAAATGATGTTCAGAATTTTTACTAAAGTTCACTGCAAAGGCTCCATTGATTGAATTATTTCAGATGTAAACAGTTTCAGTCCACCTCTCCCAATAGAGGGTATTGCTTACTAATGCCCAAAAGCTCTAAATTTATCAAATGGTTGCTCTTTCTGTCTTGAACAGCCTCATCCTAAACCTATTCCCCAGTCTGACTCTGTCAATTTTAAGTTTGTAGCATGAGGTAAAGGATCACAGGAGTCATTTCACAGAAAAAATGTGTGTGGTCTGAGGAGCCCAAAACACTATACCTCAGAAAAGTTCAAAAGCTGAGTGATTTCTTCCCAAGAGCCCAGACAAAGGCCAGATAGTCTTTGGGTAAAGTTAATTCTTCTTGTTTGCTATTCAACTTGGCAATGTGGATTGACCCAAAACTCACGTGTATGTAAAATTAGTTTGTTAGATTGTGAAAGTGTATGGTTAAGTGAGAGAGAGAGTGCATGATTTAAACACGATACTCTCAGGAGGACTGTGTTCAACTTTGATGGCTTTTAATAACATAAGTTGTGGTGTTGTTGGGAGCAAGAACTCAGTGATTGAAAATAAAGGGTCTGGAGCAGATCTGATCCAGCTTATTCAACCTCTAGACTTGTCCTACTTTTTATTTTCAAACAGGCCACTTGTCACTGCATTCACAGTTTAAATTTTCATCACCACCCAGATATTAAACTTGGTTAAAAATACCTCTCAGAACTGTACAGTATGAATAACAGATGATGAGTTTGTGGAAATCGTCAATTTGTCTTCTGACAGTTACCTTTGTGTTTAATGTGCTTTAAGGTTTGCATTTGATAATGAAGACTCTGAGTTGGGGTCATTCCTTAATCTTGTTCTTTGTTTGTTTGTTTGCTTCTGTTCTTTTTCCAGCCACACTTGGTGATGCTCAGGGATTACTCCTGTCTATGAGCTCAGAAATCGCTCCTGGCTTGGGGGACCATATGGGATGCTGGGGGATTGAACTGTTGTCCGTCCTAGGCTAGTGTGCAGACGCCTTACCACTTGTGCCATTGTTCTGGCCCCTCTTTTTGTTTCTTTTTTTTTTTTTTTGGTTTTTGGGTCACACCCGGCAGTGCTCAGGGGTTACTCCTGGCTCCATGCTCAGAAATTGTTCCTGGCAGGCACAGGGGACCATATGGGGCAACGGGATTCGAACCGATGACCTTTTGCATGAAAGGTAAACACCTTACCTCCATGCTATCTCCCGGGCCCCCTCTTTTTGTTTCTTAAAGCTTGAGCAGTCAGTGTGTCTTTGAACCAATAACAAACAAGCGATTAATCTGATGTAGGTCTTAAACTCTCCAGATACTGGCAATGGGTGATTCTATTAGACATTTGTTTATTTATGTTTAATTTTTTTATTGATTGAGATTCTGTGATTTATGGCTTCTTTGACTTTTAAGGATTTCTCTGTGAGAAGTAAATACAGGACATTAAAGGGTTACACACGATAGGAATTGGTCTCAAGATAATGCTTCTCAATTCTCCTGGAAAAGAGGTACTAAGCAGGTGAAGACAAAGTTTGATTAACTCAGAACTCCTAGATTACTACTCCCAGATTACTAGTCCTCTGTCACAAGGAAACTGCTTCTAACTCTTCTCTGGGACAGGGAATTGAAGGTAATAAGCATTATCTTGTTGATTCAGAAGAGCCAGGTTTGAAGGAGACTGGCTTACTGACTACCTGTGTTTTCTTCATCTATTCCTGAATTTCTAGCCTGCTTTCTCATCTGTAAAATGGATTTAAAATACCTATTTTTAAAAGGCAGTTGGGATAATTAGCAAATTATTATTATTTTAACATAAAAATACTTAGCACAGCTTTCCACTTAATGGATATTCATGAGCACTTCTTTCCCTTCTTTTGCTAGCTTCCTGTTATCTCTGCACATCATGTTCTAAGACCTCTTGCTACTCAGTGGCTTTTGAGCAACTACTTTGACTCAGAATTCTGTATTGTCTCTGAAAATCTCATGCAGCCTGCAAACCCAACTCCTGCTTAATTGCTTCCTCCTACTATTGCTCTTAGTAAGCTCTATATAACACAGTTTGAAGTTTAACCCTATTTGCCCCTTGTCAAGGGAACTGTGCTTGGGGGGTAAGCTATTGCTGAAGAATTGTACAATTTAGGAAAATTAGGTTTCAGAACAGCCATGTGGCTCTGACAGCTTATACTGCTCAGTACTTAGCAATAATGGAGAAAATGCCAGTAAAAATGACAAAACGGCAGAGCTCTGACCTACCAGGTAATTGTATATTGAATATGTCTTGGCTCAAACCAGCGACGATTTTGCTTAAACGAACTGAGGGCAAAACTGGATGTTGTAAGTTATATAAAACAAGACCAATGCCCTGAATAATTAAAGATGCAAAGGAGCAGCATGAGATGTCTGAAAATGGAAAGTGACTGTCACTAGTTTTAAGGGGGTGAAGGATGAGATAGATAGAGCGGGGCTACACCACTTTTGTTTAATGATTGTAGCTCAGGCATGTGTAGGAACACCAAAACGACAGGTGGTCTTTGAAACCTAGCTCTATTAGAAGAATAAAGGATGAGACATATTGGTGTGTCCACAGCCTACAACTACTCTTATCCTATCGATGCATAAAGAGGGCCAAAGAAGGTAACGAGTCTGAAGGAGATAAGTACAAAACTACAGAGTGCATTTGTGCAGGAATGAGGATTAGAGCCCTTAAATGCTTTAGTTACTTGATCCTACTAATCTTTGTTCTCTAATGTGAAAAATGCATGGGCTTTACGAAGAGGCTACTGAAGGTTCTTTTTATAAAACCAGGACGGATTCTCATTGCATAATCCCCACATGTCTGCACCCGATCTCTTCAGTAATCACAAACTGGCAGCTTGAGAAAGCAGGGAGAGAGATTAGCTTTCCATTTCCCAGCATGCTGTGTTTTTGTGTTGTCGCATCTTTAATTACCGAAAAGTAATTCACTGAATAGTACCCTAGTGGCTTGAAAGAGTTAATGCAGTTTCCAGAAGTGTCTAACCTTCTCCTAGGGAGTAGCTTAAGTACAGAGAAAATCTGGCTCAATAAATACTAAACAACAAGAATCAACTGATAAGGGTCAAATTCTACAAAACAAAATTGAACCAATGGCCCTTTAATTTGCTACCTTTCTCTTTTGCCAGAAAGCACTCTTTGCTTGGTAATTTCTATGAGATGATGGCCATTCTTCCTGAGACCTTTAAGGCTAACTTAATAGTCATTGTTTTCTTTCCTCATTCGTCATCCATTCATCACTTTACTCATCATATAGCCATCCATCCATCCATCCATCTTATTGAGCATCTGTTATGCAAAATTATGTGATAAATATAATAGTCTTTGCTGTAAATAAGGGGATAGAATACACTGAAAATACATAATCAACTCTGAGAGGTCTATTGGAGCCAAGAGGTATCATCTCTTCCAGAACTCATCATGGATTAACACTCTCCCATCTGTGGGATAAACTGTTTCACTTATATGCTTCCACATGACACTGTTACCCTGTATCCTAGCACTGAAAACATTGCATTGTAATTGTCTTTTTATGATTCAACACAGTAATCTGTGTGTTATGGATTCATTGAAGCCAGCGAGTTTATTTTAATTTTTCCTCCATTGTTTAGAGCAGCTATTAGCACTAAGGCCTCAAAAATGTTCATTTGTGGATGGATAGATGTATATGCATTATGTTGGTTGTGAAACTGGCTGTAACTGTCCTGGTTATGGAACACATATATTCACATTTTTTAATTACTGTAAATGGCACTAGAATTCAGAGTTGTCCTACTTAGGCTTTATGTAAAAATTAATATTTTTGCATATGTCACAAAAATGTCTAAATGAGAAGTATGATTAATCATAGATTTATGTATTTACCTATCATGATATATAGTGGTATATGGATTTTCTTTTTATCTTTTTTACTGTACTCAATACTAAGTTAATCTCTTCATTTTGTTATCTTTTTACCTTCTTTAAAATCTGTCTTCTTTCCACTCAATGCTCATACCTTATTCAATGTCACTATGGTCTTTCCTTAGTTTATAGCAAGTGTTCATTTTTTCTAGATCCCAGCCTTATTCCTCCTGAAAATCTGTTTTTCCTATTGAAGTCAGAAGGTTAAATGTTTATTCAGTTGTGTCTACTTTGTTTAAAACTCTACAGTGACTTCTGGGTGTTGCATGCAAGACAAAATGATAATTCATTTTACTGGAAGATAAATCTATCATATTCTCTTCTTCAGAAGAATCTTCTGATGATTTTTCTACTGATTTTTCTGTTCCATGAATGCATGAAAAATTCCATCCCTAATACCTGTATGGGAATGCTTGGAAAATGCAAAGGAAAATTCTGGTCCTGATAGCACTTTTTAATTCTCTCTCCCTAAGCAAATGAACTACATGCCATTTCTTTCTTGTCTCAATATTATATAGATGCCCCTTTTCAGTTCCTGTAATTTAGTGGCAAATATGAATTTTAGATTATTTAATAGCATATCTTTCTAAAATTAGCTTATTGAAAAGCACAAAAAATTAAGATAAGAATATTCTTGAGAATAAGATTAAATTCCCTGTTTTGTTCAATTTTTCTTGGGTTTTGGGCCACATCAGAAAGTGATCAGGGATTACTCCTGGTGCCCAAGGTTTTTTTTCACATAGAGTGAAAAAGATTGATACCCAGTTGACCGTGTGTAAGATTAGTACTCTACCTGCTATAATAACTCTTAGGCCCCATTTTGTTCCATTTTTTTTTCCAAACTGAAACTTATATAACTGAACTCATTTTCTGTGAATTACTTGGTATATTTTTATTGATGAGAAAATTGAAAATTATAAAAGAAAAGCATTCTAACTGCCTCTAACTAGTTACATTTTTATATCTGAAAATTCTTCATTATATCTTCAAACTAGGAAGACCAACTTTTCTGGTCAACCTGAGATTTCAAATCCCACTTCATGAAACTAGGAACAGATCTCATTCTTGATTTAATCTTAAAATTTTCTCATGCCAAACCTCCCCTTTTTTTAGGGTTTGGACAGCAGTTGTAAACATTGGGGATCATCTCCTTGGGATTTCTTTCCTACTTAGTTACAGAACCTGTAGAATTTCTAGATGCAACAACATAGGCAATTAATAAGAGGCATTGCAAACTCAGGCTCTCTGAGGTCATGCCAAAATTCCATCAGATGAAGTGACAGAGAACTTCTGTAGAAGTGACAGAGCAGAATCTTCCTCAGCACACAGTCTCAAGACACTGAGGCAGACAGACAAAACAGTGGAGTTTACTGTGTGACACAGAAGAGCCATTTTATATCAGGTCAGTGGACTCCAAGAAGAGCATGGTTATTCCATTTTGCTCATGGCTGTATATTTCTTCCAGTCAGTGATTCTCATCAAAACAAACACACACACACACACACACACAAATACCAATATACTGTAATGGTCACAACAAGAAAGTAACACAGAACCCTAGCATGCTTAGTGAATGAAGTTCTGAAGATTCTACTTGAATCAACCACCTACATGGTCTCTCTGATAAAGGAAATATTGAGCATGTTCAAGGAATTCAAAGAAGCCATGGAATGGATAGTTAATAAGACTCAACAGGATATGAGTGTAGAAATGAAAAAAGAAACAACCTTCAAACAGAAATGACTAAACTGAAATGGTAGCTGAAATAAAAAACTCACCGAAAGGCCTCACTAGCACAGTAACAATAAGGACAGTATCAGTGATTTCTAGACAACAGCAGCATATTAAAAAGAGTCTTAAAATAAATGAACAGAATATGTAAAAATCCTCAAAATAAGCAGTATCTTCCTTAGTAGTTCTGTGTGGGGAAGCTGAAAAAATGGTTGACTGACAGAGGCACTGTTCATCTAAAGGGCTGGCAACTATGAGAATTGACTGGAGTATTAAGTGGAAACTGAGGAACTGGAATTTAAAAGTGCTATCTAAAGTTTAAACCTTTCTGTTAGTTTGGGAATATTCCAGTTGAAACCAGAAGATAGGCCTGCAGTTTCATTGGGCAGGAAGACCAGATTATTTACAGACATGTTATTCTTGTCAGTATTCACCCTTTGTCTTATGGTCTTCTTCAGATAGAACACTGGATAAAGTCTTCATTTGTATATTACCTGAACATGATCTCAGGAACTGCATGTGGTTCCTTGACCCTGGTCAAAAGTGATCCCTGATGACAGAG
>PVKC010035008.1:0-13576 GCA_004027635.1 Crocidura indochinensis
AAAAAAATGATTGAGGTCTAATCAAGTGAAATCAGACCTCTCTTTAATGCTGTATACAAAACCAGATAAAATAGATTAAAGACTGTGATATCAGACCTGAAACCATGTGGTTCATAGAAGAAAATGTAGGCAGAGCAATCCATGACTTTGAAACTAAAGGCATCTTCAAGGATTAAACAACTTGGACAAGGAAGTGGGAGTAAAATGCATTCACTTAAGAAGCTTTTGCACCTCAAATGAATGGTGAGCAGTATTACATAATGGGGGAAACAATTACCCAATACCCATCTGAAAAAGAGTTAATTTTTAGTTTATGTAAGTCACTGGTAGAACTTAACAGAAAAAAAATTTAACTCCCTCCAAAATTGAGAAGAATAGAAAAATAGAAACTTCCTCAAAGAAGATGTGCCTATAAGCCTATGATCAAAAGCTCCATAAAAAATGCTCCACATCATTAATCATTAGGAAGATGCAAATGAAAACAACAATAATATGCCATCTCACACTACAGAGACTGGCACTCATCACAAGAACAACCAGTGTTGGGTCAGAAGAGAGAAGAAAAGGACTTTCATTCATTGCTGATGAGAATGTTGACTGGTCCAGTCTTTTTGTAAAACAATATTGATATTACTCAAAAAACTAGAAACTATAAACTGAGTTCGCATATGATTCAGCAATATCATTCCTAGGGATATACCTTAGAAACCAAAAATTACAATGCAGAAAAGTCCTTTGCATTCCAAAGTTCAATTCCAAACATATGAATAACCAACAAAGTATTTAAAGCAATTGTACAAATTTGAAGAAAGGCATCAATAGCAACACAATAATAGTAGGAGACTTCACAAAAAAGCCACAGACCCATATCCCTGATGAACACAGATATAAAGATTCTCAACAAAAACCTAGCAAATAGGATCCAACGCTTCATCCAGAAGGTTATACACCATGACCAAGTAAGTTTAATTGCAGAGATGCAAGGATGGTTTAACATACACAAGTCAATCAACATAATACACCATATCAATGAAAGAAAATTTAAAAACCATTTTATTGTATCAATAGATGCAGAGAAAGCATTTGATAAGGTCAACATCTTTTTATTTATAAAAACTCTCAACAAGATGGGAATGGAAAAACTTTTCTCAATATAGTCAGTGCTAGTTACAAGATCATGGCAATATATACTCAATGGAGGAAAAAATAAAAGCTTTGGAGCTGGAGAGATAGCATGGAGGTAGGGCATTTGCCTTGCATGCAGAAGGATGAAAATTTGAATCCCAGCATCTCATATGGTCACCCTAGCCTGCCAGGAGTGATTTCTAAGCATAGAGCCAGGAATAGCCCTTGATCACTGCCTTGCGTGACCCAAAAACCAAGACCAAAACCAAACAGAACAAAAATGAAAGCTTTTTCTCTAAGATATGGCACAAGACAAGGCTCCCCCTCATTACTCCTATTTAACATAGTGCTGAAAATACTTGCCATAGGCAAGAAAAATATATCATGGGAGTTCAGGTAGGAAAGGAAGAAGTCAAGTCTGTTTGCAAATTATATACTATATTTAGAAAACCCAAAAAAACTATACAAAAAAGTTTCTAGAAACAATAGACTTATATAGCAAAATGGCAGGCTACAAAATTAAAATGCAAAAATTAATGGTCTTCTTCCTAGTTTATTGTCACTATGTACCTTAAATGTAACTGTGAAAGATTTGTAATTTACATTGGTCTTAATAAAAATTATTTTAAAAATCAATGACTTCTTATATACATATAATAATAGAAAAGATATAGACATTAAAAAACAATCTCATTCACAATAGCACCACAGAAACTCAAATACTTCGGAGTCAATTTAACTAAAGAGATGAAGGACTTATAAAAAAAGGAAATTACAAAACACTGTTTCAAGAAATGAAAGAGAACATGGGAAATGGAGATATATATCCTGTTCATGGATTGGGAGAATTAAGATTATAAAAATGGCAATCAATACTCATCAAAGCATTATACAGATTTATTGTAATCCCTCTAAGGATACCTACCAAACACTCCTGAAATTAATTTAGAATAATAAATATATAAAAATAGCTAAAGCAATCCTTAGGAAAAAGAAGATGAGAGGCATTACTCTACTCAATTTTAAATTGTATTACAAAGCATTAGTATTACAGAGCATGGTATTGGAATAAAGACAGATCCTTAGATCAATGGAATACACCCAAGTATTCACAGAATGAACTCCAAACATACAATCAATTAAAGGGGAATTGGATAAAGGGGAAAGGAACACAAAATGGAGCAAGAAAAACTTCTGCGGGGCCGGGCGGTGGCGCTGGAGGTAAGGTGCCTGTGCTAACCTAGGACGGACCGCGGTTCGATCCCCCGGTTCCCCATATGGTCCCCCGTGCCTGCCAGGAGCGACTTCTGAGCACATAGCCAGGAGTTACCCCTGAGTAACCGGGTGTGACCCAAAAAAAAAAAAAAGAAAGAAAGAAAGAAAGAAAAGCTTCTGCAACAAGTGATGTTGGAACAACTGGTCAGCCACATGCAAAAAAGAAAACTCAGACCTCCATCTAACACCATGCCCTATGCATCAAATAAAAATATGTTAAAGACCTTAATATAATGCCTAAAACTATAGGGTATATAGATGAAAACACAGACAAAAACGCCATGACATTGAGACTAAAGGCATCATCAAGGAGGAAACGCCACTGTCCTAACAAGTGGAAGCAGAGATAAATAAATAAAATACATTAAACTCAGAAACTTCTGCACCTCAAAGGAAATAGTGAGTAGGATACGAATCACAATGGAATGGGAGTGACTATTCACCCAATACCTATCAAATAAAGGGTTAATCTAACATACACAAGTTACTGACAGAAATTAACAAGAATAAAATATCTAATCCCATAAAAAATATGGGGAGAGGAGTTGAACAAACATATCCTCAAAGAAGAAATACAGATGGCTGAAAGGCACATGAATAAGTGTTCCACTTTACTAATTATCTGGGAGATGCAAATAAAAACAATAATGTATTATTTTATGGTACAAAAACTGGTACCCATCACAAAAAAAAAAAAAAACAGTGGTGGCATGGATGTGGAGAGTAGGGAACTCTCATTCATTGCTGGTGGGAATTCTGTCTAATCCAACCTTTTTAGAAGACAATATGGATATGCCTCAAAATCTGGAAATTGAGCTCTCTTATGATCCATCAATACCACTCTTGGGGATATACCATAAGAACAAAAAAATACAATACAAAAATTGCCCTATCACTCTGTGTCCATTGTAGCTCTGTTTACAATAGCCAGAATCTGGAAACAAAACAGGTGTCCTTACAACAGATGAGTGACTAAAGAAACTGACACATCTACACAATGGAATACTCTGCACCTGTTAGGGAAAATACAGTTATAAAATTTGCCTATACATGGATGGACATAGAGACTATTATTCTGAGTGAAGTAAGTCAGAGGGAAAGACATAGACATAGAATAGTATCACTTATCTGTGAGATTTAAGAAAAATAAAAGACATTATTGTAATAATATCCAGAGACAATAGAGATGAGGGCATGAAAGACCAGACAAGCCCCTGATACGAAGTTTACCACAAAGAGTTGTGAGTGCAGTTAGAGAAGCAACTACACAAACAATAATAGTAAAAGAGAGAAATAGAATGCCTGCCTAAAAGACAGGCAGTGGTGGGGGAGGAGAGAAATGGTGACATTGGTGGAGGTAAAGTTGCAATGGTGCAGGGATTGTACATTGTATGACTGAATCCCAACTATGGACATGTTTGTAACCATGGTGCTCAAATAAAGAAATTATTTAAAAAATAAATAAATGACTGGGGCTGGAGAGATAGCACAGTAGTAGGGTGCTTGCTGTCCCAGGACAGACCTGGGTTCAATCCCTGGCATCCCATATGGACCCCCAAAGCCAGAAGCGATTTCTGAGCGCATAACCAGGAGTAAACCCTGAGCATCACCAGGTGTGGCCCAAAAGCCAATAAATAAATTAAAAAATACTATTCTTAGAGAAGAATTTAATAATGTTTTATTGTTGTTGTTTTTAGGTCACACCAGGCACACCAGGTGGTTCAGTTACTTCTCTCCTCCCAGAGATCCATCCTGTTTGGGCCTGTATTCTGCACTTAAATGTTTTGCTGGGCTCCGAATATGGGAGCTTCTTTTGTAAAAGACCTCCAAGCTTTCAGGCTGGTTTAGGTTTTAGACACTTCTTTTCACAACATATATTACTAGTGCTGCTACAGACTGCTGATCTGTAGCTAGTAATATAGCTTTGTGGGTTTCATAACCTAACACGGGAGAGAGTGAGACACGGGAAGACTTGAAGACGGGATATTAATGTAGAAATGAAAATACCACACGCAGTTGCATGGGGGTCCACGTCAGATGAAGCGAGGACAAATGTATTGATTCAGCTCAGCCTTATAAAGTAAACTCTGGATTGCAAAGTAGTACTCTTGGGGCATAGCCAGGAAGAAAGTAAAAAGGATTGAATCAATGAGATCAAAGCTAGAACTAGCATATGAAGTGACAGGTAGAGAAATCTGATATCTATTAAGGTAAGGCAGAGTTGAGAGAGGACAATGGGAGAAGGCTAGCTAAAATTTTGCATATTAAAAGAACCAGGTACTGAGGATGGAAAGGAATTTTGTATGTTTTGGATAAGGAAGAGAGAGCTAGGCAATATTCAGGAAGTAAGAAAAACAGGTAATTATCAGGGGAGTGAGAAATTCCTTGAGTAAAACTAGCAATTATCAGGGAAGAAGAAAAGATGTTTTTGGAGTTTTTGGGTAGAAAACTAGTAATTGCTTTCCTCCTGAGTTTGGAATTTAGAGGAAAACATTTTTGGTGCCAAGATGTTGCTGGTCAGAGAAACTGAGCAGTGGGGGTGCGTTTGGTGATATCCTGGTACTGTTTTCCTTTGTCTGGAGGAGAAAGATTTTACTGAGGCCTGATTTTTCTTAAAGGGAAAGAGTGAAATTGTCACAACCTCGTGAAATCATGATCAGACAATCCTGACAAAGAGGTCAGCTTGTTTGACTACTCAAAGTAGGCTTTTCTGATATGATTTCTTCTCAGGAGTTTTTCACTCCTGATCGGGCCGTGTCAAGTGCCATCACCATACTGCAGTAATTGCATTACTATAGAGACAAATAAATTTTCAAAAATTTTTTGATTTGTTTCCCCCTTCTGATTCTAAAAATAGTGTTTTGAACATTGATCCCTAAATCAGTGATCTCTATAGTTTGTTTGCCCAAAACACTGTTTCCATCATCCTTAAAATTTGTGGGCCATGGGTGGCAAAGACAGTGGAAATTTGAATTGCTACAGGAGTACAGTGCTCTTTAGAGGAAGGTGCAAATATAATCCTGCTAATCTATTTTTTTCTCTTTTGAAGATGCTCTATTCCTGTCCTATTAGAAGCATCCCATTTTTACAAAGTCTTGTCAGATGTTTCTAAATAATAAACACCTGTTGATGCTAATGAAAATAATAGTTATAATTATAATTTTATGTATTAGATGTAAGTGAAGTGCATTTTCCAAACCATTTATTTGTTGTTGAGATATGCTTAAGTGTGTGATCTGAATTCTGAGAGTATAATTAATTTATTGATGGTCTTGTCATCACTGCATGCAGTCCCTCTTTTCCTGTTACAGTACCTTCATATCTCTGTATGATATAAATCCTGTGAATCTTTTTTGCTCATTTATTTCCTTGATCATTGCAGTCTTGGAATTTCAAATATATTATAGGCACTTAACCCAAAACAATCTGGACAATTGGATTTTTCTTGGGTTTTTTAATCTTGAGTTAATAATACTGAATATAAAAACATCCTCTAGGTCAGGGGTCCTCAAACTTTTTGGAGGGTCAGACTATAGTAAAAACAAAAATTATGAACAAATTCCTATGCACACTGCATACATCTTATTTTGATGTGAAGAAACAAAACAGGAGCAAATACAATATGTGGCCCGAGGGCAATAGTTTGAGGACCACTGGTAGGGGTCCTGTTTTAACTGTGAAGGTTCAGTTCCACTAATAATCCAGAATCAAACAAGAGATATAGAAACAGATTGAAAAGAGTTTTATGTTTAATAAGTCAACAGTTGGAAGAAGGTAAACGTATGTCCTTGAAACAACTCTTGTCTAAATAGTAAAAAGAAAATGGTTTTATAGAGACAAAGAATAGGGAGGCACATTTATTTATTTAGTTAGTTTTATTGAATAACCATGATACACACCGTTACAATGTTGTTGGTGGTTGAATTTCCATCATAAAATGTTTTTACACCCATCCTTCCACCAATGTGTGCATCCTGAAACCAATGTTCCCAGTTTCCCTCTCATGGTCCCACTCCATCCTGCCTCTCTCTGGTATGCTCTCTCTCACTAGTATGCTCTCTCTCTCTCTCTCTCTCTCTCTCTCTCTCCCACCCACCCACATCAACACACACACACTTTTTCCTTTTAGGTAGAGAGGATTGCAATTTTTTTAGCTCCCACTCTTGTTCGGAGTGATCACTACCAACTATTATTGTCATAGCTGTCTCTTCTGTGTCCTAACTGCTACTTTTGTGGCAAACTGCTTACCATGGACAACTATTCCTAGACTTTGTTTTTATTCTCTTTGAGAATTAGTCTCTCACTATGATTTTAATATCATGCAAATGAATGTGTTCTATGTTCGTTGCTCTCCCTCTGACTCATTTCATAAAGCATGCTACTCTCCATGTCTGTCAATGTATGAACAAATTTCAGATTTCATTTTACCTAATGACTAAGTAATATTTCATTGTGTAGATATAGTTTCTTTAACCACTCATCTGTTCTTGGGCACTTGGATTGTTTCCAGATTCTGATTATTAGCGGGGACAGGCATGCTCAGAAGTGAACCGCTATCTGACAGGTAGAGGGGTGTTGAGTAATTTTTTTTATGATGCTGTTTTTGCCTGTTGCCCCCACCTGGATCTTCCAGGTGGGGACAATTAAGGAATGATAATAAAAAACTTGAGGGGGAGGCTAGTAAGGCTTTTTTTTTTTTTTTTTTTTTTTTTTTCAGAAATCTCGGCAGGATTGGAAACCTGAGTGAATTGTGGAGAGACTGAAAAACATCTTTGGTGGCCAAAACTTTGGTCCCCTAAATTCTGTTTCTGGACTGGATTATTTGTGGGGATTTGTTGCTGGGATCTCCTCTAAGAGGAGGACAGAGGAATACAGTTTGATATTTCCTTTTGGAAATTACTGTTAGACTCTAACACCACCAGCAAGGGGTTCGACCTCCCGCCACAGAGGGCTAGGGGGAAATTGGCCAGGTCTGAGTGGCAGCACTCCTATAGCTGATCCGCCATTACTGGGGCTGGGACAGGTCCACTCGGAGGTGACCCACATGGGGTCTTCTAGATTCTGGTTATTATGAATATTGCTGCGATGAACATAGTAATGGAGAGGGCTTTTCTGCATTGAATTTTTGGTATTTTGGCTCCTATGGTATATCTCTAAGAGTGGCATTGTTGAGTCATATGGGAGCTCAATTTCTAGTTGTTGTTGTTGTTGTTGTTGTTTTTAGGAAATATTCAGATTCTTTTCCAAAAAGACTGAACCAGTCAACATTCTCAACAAGAAGGGGTGATTTCAGACCAATGGACACCAGTTTGAAGGAAAAAAATTGTTTAGGATTTGCTTAAAATATACTTAAGATATACTCTACTGTCTATAAAAGGAGGGTTAGGTTTTTGGCATAGGGAGGTAGAACTGATTAACCAACCTTACCAATAAATCTAAACAATGTATTAGGCTTCTGGCAGAAGGCTAAATTGAAGACAAACTCTCCTTATCTTTAAGCTTTGGGGTAAGATAATTGTCTAGTATTAATCTCTGGCCTAGTTTCACTGTCATTGGAATGAAAACTCTGGAAAAAATTGTTAACTACTGCAATTTTTAGACCCTTTTCCCTTCCCCATGTACTGCACTGTGTGATTTCCATTCCAATTTCAACCTCTCTATAAAGTTCAGTTGAATCTTTTTTTTATTTAAAATAGAAAAGAATCATTGAGGAAAAGATACGAGTTTGCTCAAAATCAACTTTCTTTGTTTGTCATCAAAGAATCTTACGGGATATATCCCTAAAGAAGTCACAGTTGTTATGGTTGGAACTACACCGTGTTATAGTGTAGCTGTAGTATGCTATATCTTTAACAATAAAAACTGAGCCTAAAATCATAAAATCACATTTAGCTACAGAGGAACTCAGAAGAACTCCTGAGGTAATACCCCAGAACAAGAAGATAATTTTAGAGATTAGTTTATTTCCATACAAATGGAATTTTAAGTCCTTATCAGGTAACTGACATAAAAAAGAATGTCATACAGATGCATTTAGGATAGCCTAGTTAATTCCTTCTTTTTTTGGAACAACTACATTATCAAGATTATGCTTCACTGCCTGTTAGCTTTGCTTCTGCTGGGAAACAGATGCATTGATTTTGAATTTCTTCTGTGCTAGTTTAGTGCTTTGTCAGTAAAATTACTGTAATATCTTATGCCATCTGTCATATTCCCTTCTCACAGCAGGAACCATCTTCAACCACAAAGTTCTCAAGTAGAATTTTAATAAAGTGATTATACAAGTTCATGTTCCAAGGCTTTGCTGGCCATGGGGAGGTGGAGCTGTCAAGTGAGTGGTGACTGGATTTTTTTTTAATTTTCACATACAGAGAAGAAATGAGACCCTGATAGTCTCTAGGCTGGAGAGTTGATTGATGAACTGAAGGTATTTCATTGTATTTTTCTATATTTCAGACTATTTCCCTATTCCTGCAGGCTTACGGCTTTGAGGCAGCTGTATAGGATAGAGTGAAATAGATGTGAAATTTGCCTTGGGTAGAAAATTTAAGGGATGTGAGAAAATGCAACAAAAAGGACATATCATATTTCAATGTGATATTAAAGACATAAAATTATTGCAAAATCCCATGATGAACAAAATTGCAGACTTCCAAAAAGTCAGGGTCAGTCAGATATTTCAACATGTCATTTGTAAAAGAGAAACTCAGTCTCTAGCACTTTCTGCTTCTCCCCAGTTTTCCGGAGCTTTCCCTCAAACATGACTGTGTTTCCAACTTCATCTTTGCATGCTTTAACTATCTATGAAAGAGTCAGACTTATGCCATGACAGGTTTCTCAGTAACCAAGCTGTGATTAGGCCTAAGTTTCTGTTTCAGGGAAGGGGGCAGGTACATTCCAAGAACCACCAAGGCCTCTAGAACAACCAATCAGGATATCACAGGCCACCACAAACCATTCTGCCAGCCCAACCCCTTCCTTAACTCATCACTCAACTCTAACCATGGAGTCTAAACCATCTAAACTAATCCTCTAAACAACCAATCCTCTGCTGCCTAGTGTTTGAAAGTTGAGTGGGAACCAATCCACTGCTCCCTAGTGTTTAAAAGTTGAGCTAGAACTAATCATTATAAAGATAGAATCTTTCCCCTCTTTGCACTGACTGGAAATCCCCTAACTGCATTTAAAAAGGCCTGAAATGGTCCCCCGAGCCTGCCAGGAGCGATTTCTGAGCATGGAGCCAGTAGTGACCCCTGAGTGCTGCTAGGTGTGACCCCAAAACAAAACAAAACAAAACAAAAAAGGCCTGAAAACACTAGTTCTGGATCACCACCTAACCACATATAGTTGACCCCAGCATGCTGGAATTTTGGCTTCAATAAATGCTCCTTGCTTTACATCCTTTGTGTCTCAGATCAGTTAGTCTCAAGTCGGAAACCTCCTTAGATTGGGCAGATGAAGAACATTTCAAAATTTGTCTTTCTAGGGTGCTCCAGCAAAGAGATGAAGGAACCAGAGTTTTCTCAGGAAATAGTTTTACTAAGCACGTTAACAAGGACTCAAAAGATTCTTATACAAAGTTCAGTCTAAACGTGAGAACAAAATGGCACTTTATTCCCTTAACAAGTATGGATAAGAAGCAGGAAACTGAATTAAACTAGATAAAGATTTTTCCTTTCATTTCATTTCTTTCCTAAGGACCAGTTGGTATCACCGTTTCTGGAGACTCCTGAATCATAGAGATCAGGTCTTTTGTCCCTCTCACTACAGTGCCTCACATTCCTCAAATTCCACACCTCTATGAATTTTTCCAATAATGCTTCTACTAAAATGTGGCTTTTCTTTAATATTTTCAGTTGGATTTTTATAGATATAGAACTATATTTAAGGTATATGATAGAAAAATTTAAGAATATAATTCAAGGACTGGAGAGATAGCACAGCGGAAGGACGTTTGCCTTGCAAGTGGCCAATCTGGGATAGACTGGGTTCTGTTCCCAGCATCTAATATGGTCCCCTGAATCTGCCAGGAGTGATTTCTGAGCTCAAATCCAGGAGTAACCACTGAGCACTGCCGGGTGTGACCCAAAAACCAAAAAAAACATTCAAATTATGTTAACAGAAATATTGCATAGAAGTAAAGATTCAAGCATCACTGTTCTAACAGGGCTGCTACTATATTTAAATTTTAATATGAATTCTTCTGAAATACTCAAGGATTATATTGAGCTAGTTTTATATGTATATGCACACCATCTGTCAAATTTGCACATATTTACAGATTTATGAATGTGTAAAATACTTTTCACCACTTAATTAGAAATTTATAACAGAGGACTGATATGATCATGATGATAAAATAGGATCTATTTAGTTTCTATCACCAGACAATCAAATATCACTTATATTGGAATATATGAGGTGTTACTGAAGATCCTGGGGCACAGAGATCTTGAAGGATAGCATTTTGTGTTTTTTTTTCCCCATCATCAATATATATATATATATTTGGTTTTTGGGCCACACCCGGTGACTCTCAGGGGTTACTCCTGACTATGCGCTGAGAAGTCACTCCTGGCTTGGGGGACCATATGGGAAACCGGGGGATTGAACCGCAGTCCGTCCTAGGTTATCGCAGGCAAGGCAGGCACCTTACCCCCAGCGCCACCACCCGGCCCCCTCATCATCAATATTTATTGAACATTGACAGTGTACTAGGTACAAAAGAACATACAGAAAACAATGTCCCTGCTCTTCATGAGCTTACATTCTAAATGAAAAAAAAAATACACCTCTGTAAAATGGTGCACTTGAATTTTTCCCAGTGGTGATTGGGAGTCTAGTAAAGTGCAGAGAATTAACCCAGGTCTCCTTCATGAACATTAGTTCTTTTAATTCTTTTTCTGGTCTGGAAGGATAGCATTTTATAGCATTCCATTTAATATTCCTCCTAGTTGGTTTAGACATAGCAAATGTGTTCAGTTCTTGTTTGTAGGAAATTATTTTTATTTCTCTCTCAAATTTAATTAGGAACCAGTCAAGGCCAAAGATTCTAGGTTGAAGGTTTTTTTTCGGTTAGTCATTTACATATATGAATATATCTTTTCAATCTCTTCTTCCCTGTAAGGTTTCACATGAGAAATCTGCCACTAAATTTACATTTCTCTCTTGTCACTTTAAGTAAAATATCTCTTTTTGATTTTTTGCCATTTTGATTATGATGTGTTTTGATGGTGTTCTGCTTGAGTTTATTTAGTTTGACACTTTATTGATCTCCCAAATCTATGAACAGGTCCCTCCTTTATTATCCTAGCTATGCTTCATATTTTTAATATCTCCTTTCCATTGTCTCTTCTTTGTTATTGATAATGTTTTATGTTTTGTCTCTAGCACACTAAATTGGTTTTAGCTTTTTCAGTTCTGCTTCTATTACTCACTATTTTTTCTTAGTTTTCTTAATTCTAATTGAATGAATTTTTTTTTTTTTTGGTTTTTGGGCCACACCCAGTGACGCTCAGGGGTTACTCCTGGCTATGTGCTCAGAAGTCGATCCTGGCTTGGGGGGGCCATATGGGAAGCTGGGGGATCGAACTGCGGTCCATCCAAGGCTAGCGCAGACAAGGCAAGCACCTTACCTCCAGCGCCACTGCCCGGCCCCATGAATGAATTTTTTAATAGTTTGTTTTGTATTGGGTACACAATCAGTGATACTCAGGGATTACTCCTGACTCTGCATTTAGGAATTACTCTAAAGATGTTTGTGGAACCATTTGATATGCTGGTGGTCAAACTTAGATCAGCCACGTGCACTGTACTGTACTGTCATTCCTGCCTCAAATTCTTTAGTATTATTTTAACACATTTTCTTTAAGCTGAGTAAACATCTCATTTAATGCTTTAATGCTTTCTTCATTTCAGCTACCATTGTAAAGATTGATTTTCAGATGTCATCTTTGTGCACTGGTCAAGAGTTTTGATAAACTTCAAGATTTACCTGGATTTCTGTCACTATTTCTGAAAGCTGCTGAATTCCTTTGTTTTCTGGGGGCTAAAGGTGGAAATTTAAATTCTAGATGGTCTGAACAGTTTTTTGATATGCTATTCACTATGCTACACTACTGTTTATACTTCTGTTAATTTATGGGCACCACCCTGTGAAGATTTTTTTTTTGCCAAAGACACAGGAATGAGGGTACATTAAATATTCTAATGGCATATTTTGTGGAAGTTTGTTCTATAGTGAGTCTCTGTGGGTGCATTGCATGGGAATCAAATCTTGGGGTAGATGAAGAGGACTCATGAATTCGGGGCACAGAGGCTGAAAGAGCCCAAATGAAAAGAAGATCTAGGGGTATGATCTGGGAGAAATTAGCTTGAAGACATAAGTGAGCCTAATTAGTGAAAGAGGTACTTCTATTGAACCTAGATAGATTACACTTGTATTACAAAATTACACTTGAATGTTGCTGTTGCAATATTGTCTTAAAGTATTTGCTCTATTGCTTGTAATAGTTGTTCTTTGGGGGCATACTAGGAGTCCTTTTAAGATGTTCTGAATATTTCATTTATTCTTCAAGTTTCTCAATATTAATTTTAATAATATCTTTATTTAAATATCGTGTTTATAAACATGACTATAATTGGATTTCAGTCATAAAAAGAACACTCTCCCCCTACACCAGTGCAACATTCCCTCCACCAATGGCACCCATCTCCCTCCTCCCACAAACCTGCCTGTGTTTAAGACAGGCATTCTACTTCTCTCATTTAAGATTGTCATGATAGATGTTAGTGTAGTTCTTTCCTTAACTGCACCACTACTTTTTGTGGTGAGTCAGTCCTTTGGCCCTCATCTCTATTGTCTCTGGGAATTAATACAATAATGTCCTTATTTTTTCTTAAAACCCATAGATGAGTGAGACTATTCTGTGTCTATCTCTCTCCCTCTGTCTTATTTCACTCAGCATAATAGATCCATGTACATCCACATATAGGAAAATGTCATGACTTTGTCTTTCCTGATGGTTGCATAATATTCCATTGTGTATATGTATCACAGTTTATTTAGTGATGTGTCTGTTTAGATATGCAAGGTCATCCTGGTTTAACCATGTAAGATTATAAGAGTCCAAGAATTTATCCATTTCATCCAGGTTTTTATGTTTCATGGCATAGT